>JASANF010000449.1:0-73971 GCA_030248245.1 Trissonchulus sp. WLG1_4
GAAATTTACTTCAAGAAAAGCACAAAGCTGGCATACCGTCCAAAACAAACACCAGGAAATAACAAGCAAAAATACCTTCACATAATAATAGATAACAGAAACAGAAAAAGGAAACATTACTGACTAAACCAAAATTATCACCAAAAAAATAAACACAAAAACGAACGCAAAGACAGGAAAACAAAATAAAGCAAAGGAGAACACCTTAGTAACAGGAAAACACTCATGTAGCGAAATTAATCCAACTATGTTCGAACTCCCATAATCTAGTTTTAAATGTCACAATGCTAGGTGCACCCACAACAAAAGCAGGTAAGGCATTCCAGGCTTGAACCACACGATTAGACAAAAAAATGTTTTCTGATATCTAAGCGAAAACGGTCATATATCATCTTGAAAGGATGGCCACGAAGATTTTCACACGTAGAAAAGGAAATAAATTCAGAAGGGTCCAGAACAGTATGACCATAAAGTACTCTGTAAACAAACATCAAATCTTTCGCCAGTCGTCTGACCGAAAGACGCTTAAGGCCTAAAATACTACACTGTTGAGAATAGGGTAAGTGTCGTAAAAAACCAAACGAGTTACAGAAACGTTTTTGTATGCGCTCTATTGCCAGAATATCTTTCTTAAACCAAGGAGACCAAACCTCAGTGTTATACTCCAGAATAGGTAGGACGTAGGTAGTATATAGTAAAACTCTGATAGAGGAGTCACTACATTGAGTGTTGTTAAGTAAAAGAAACAAGGAAGATGAGGCTTTTTTACAGCATTTACCCACTTGCAGGGAAGGTTTCAGATCGTGAGAGACAGTTACACCTAAGTCATTACAGGACAATATCGAGGTAATAAGATTGCCACCAATTGAGTAAACATGACGCGTGTTGTTTCTACCAAGGTGAAGGCAAAAGCATTTCTCCGCAGCCACTGTTAGCTGCCACTTATCACACCATGAATCAAATATATTCATCGCCGTTTGCAACACGCGTTCTCTGTTTAAACCAGAAGCGAACAATTTACAATCATCAGCATACCACAAACTGCTAACTGAACCTAATGAATCAACAAGATCATTCACATACAACAGAAAAAGAACAGGACCACAGACAGAGCCTTGAGGAACTCCGCTAACCACCGGAGCCCAATCCGAAAAAGATTCATTTATTCTAACTCTTTGTTTACGCTCACTCACAAAAGCCATAACCAATTCCAGAAACTAACCCCCAAACCCGAGGGCGCTTAACTTTAATTTGAGTTTAGGCCACGAGACAGAATTAAACGCTTTCTTAAAATCTATGTAAATAACATCCACAGGGTTTTTTAGGTCTAGTTCCCGAGTCCACACATTAAAGCAATACATTAAGTTGGTACATGTAGAACGTTTAGGAAGGAAACCATGTTGACCTTTGGCAAAAATAGAGTTATCTAAAGAAAAGTTCAATAGGTTTTTCCGCAGAATGGAATCCAACGGTCTACAGGCCCCACAAGTTAGAGATATATCTCTATAGTTATCTGGAGAGCTAGAAGATCCTTTCTTTTTGAATACTGAAATAATATTGGCTCCTCTACAATCGCTAGGAATGGTTCCAAATTGATAACAAAAATTTGTAATAAAATAAATGGGAATGCTAACTCAGCTGCAAAGGTTTTATAAAATAAAAATGGAATTTCGTCGGGTCCTCGCGCCAAACTGCCCCGAAGTTTGTACAAGTGTTCGAATATATCTAAGACATCAAAAGAAATCTGGTGCAAACGTCCCTGTGACATAACACTAGTACTAGGGACTCTACCATCATCACTAGTATAGATAGAAGCAAAATGGGAGCTGAAAAGTCTACACTTTTGCTCGTCAGTGCTAGCCATGAAGTCACAAAGTTTCAGAGCGAAAATGCCAGGACAGGAGTTGAACTTACTAGCAACGTATCTGAAAAAAGCTTTTTTGTTCTTTTTCTGTGCCAAACGAGTTTCATGTTCAATACAAAAAGCTTTATATTTTTTGGAAAATAGCGCAGAAATCGCATCAAAGCGACGCTTGGCAGCAAAATCCATATCTCTAGTCCAATCTTTGAAAGCAGCTTGTTTCAACTGATAAAGCTTGACTAAAGAACGATTCCAGCAAAGCTTATTTTCAGTTACGCGAGACATAGGTACATATTTATCAATTAGGTCATACAGTACATTTTTAAAAGCCAACCAAAACACATCCACGATATCCGATTGAGAATCAAAAGAATATGCGCTCCAGAAAAGCGACACCCAGTCAATATTACAAAGTGCAAAGCTTATTGCCTGTTTATTCATACTAAAAAAGTTCCTAAAAAACGTTTTTTCTGTCTAAATAAGTCGACATTAAAACGAAAAGATAGAGAAGCGTTATCCGAACGCCCCAAAGGGGGAGTAATTTCTAAAGACAAAATAAAAGACGGATAATTGGTCAAAACAAGGTCTAAAATATTATCGGGATTAAACCTTGTTGCAGCAGTAACAAGTTGGTGTAGCCCCAAAGAGTTGAAACAATCGATAAAGTCTTGACATTGCACGGTGGGTCCGATACAGTGAACCCAATCAATATTAGGTAGATTGAAATCGCCACAAAATATAATCAAATCCGCATTATCAGCACACAAATACATATCATGGATAACATTAGCTAACTCATCGACGTTACCTGGGGGTCGGTACATGCAAACTACACGGACCTGTTTGTCTCGAAAAATTAAATCAATAGCTATACATTCTGACCTCAGAGGAGAATCGAAAACGGGTATAGAGTAACAAAAAGACTTTTTAATCAGGAAACAAACCCCACCGCCATGACGATTTCTGTCTTTAAACAGCAAAATTAGAGTGCCACACAATCGCTGAATCAGGAATTTCGTTATCAAGTTTAGATTCCGTAATAGCTAATACGTCAACAAGACCAGAATTCAAAAAACTATCAAGCTCAGTCCTCTTACTGAGGATACCGTTAGCATTCAGACAACAACAATTTACAACATCAGGATTTAAAACAAAACTAAGTTCATATTTCAAGCGGTGTGTAGGCCGTTTCCCTGATCGGCGGTCTGGGACTGGGGGCTCTGAAAACGTGGCACTGGCGGAACAGCAGGGGGCACCAATGGAGGGAAATTCTGACTAGTAAGTAGAGGGACGGGATCAATCGAGCTCACATCACCTGCTGACTCAGTAGAATCTTGCAAGCCACTAGCGACCACACGTGGCCGCATACCCGAGACCCGATACCCCAGACGAAAGTTACTGGCCGCTTCTCTTCGGGCGACCCGCTCCTTGTAGGTCATATCTCTCCTAATCCCTAGACCCTGCGTGAAACGCTTGGCCCGGGCAGCATCTAAAATGACCTTCTTGGAGTGAGAGTCACGAACTCTCACTTTCAAAAGTCTCGGACCCTTAGGCCTTAGCCTGTTCAGCATCACGCCAAGCCTCAGTCACAGAGTCCTTGGATAAACCAGCCCGCTCCAGTTCTTCTCGGAAAAGCTCCAAGTCCGGTTTATCAGGCGACGGCACGAGACCAAACACGCAGATTTTGTCCAATTTCTCGCGTTTTTCTTCAGCTTCTTCCATAGTAGCTACAATAGTTTGTGAAATAGTTTCAGAAATCACCGCAGCAAAGTTACCAAATAAGCTACCAGAGCTGACGGCTCGGACAAGGCCGTCCACCTGCGCCTCCAGACCTTGAATACAGAGCATAAGAGCTTCGAAACAGTCCGCGTTGCCATTGTTAGCACCCTCAACCCCTTCAGAATTAGACCGATCACCGGCTAAAGTCAAACCCTGCTGCACTTGCTTACGCAGCTCAGCGATTTCTGACTTCAGGGTTTCTTGTTGGGCTTTCATTTCAGGAAGCAGAGGGACTACCGCACGACAGGGGGTGCAGAGGATGAGGTTTTCAAAATGCACCAAAATCAAGGATGAGGTTTTCTCGGGGTTCATCAACGTGCGAGCCGAGTTAGGGTGCACCTTGACGCAGGAGGCGTGGAAATTCTGGCTACATGTCAGGCAGAACACGTAGTGGTCAGAGGTCAGGAAAGCCTTTTGGCAGATACCACAAGAGCCAGACATAGCAGCCATAATCAGTTGTAAATAAGCAGCAAATCAAAATGGACGGAATAAGCCAGCAAGAATAAAAAATATAAGCAAATCTTAAAAATATAAGCAAATCTGTAAAAAATATAAGCAAATCTATAAAAAATATAAGCAAATCTATAAAAAATATAAGCAAATCTATAAAAATATAAGCAAATCTATAAAAAATATAAGCAAATCTATAAAAAATATAAGCAAATCTATAAAAATATAAGCAAATCTATAAAAAATATAAGCAAATCTATAAAAAATATAAGCAAATCTATAAAAAATATAAGCAAATCTATAAAAAATATAAGCAAATCTATAAAAAATATAAGCAAATCTATAAAAAATATAAGCAAATCTATAAAAAATATAAGCAAATCTATAAAAAATATAAGCAAATCTATAAAAATATAAGCAAATCTATAAAAAATATAAGCAAATCTATAAAAAATATAAGCAAATCTATAAAAAATATAAGCAAATCTATAAAAAATATAAGCAAATCTATAAAAAATATAAGCAAATCTATAAAAAATATAAGCAAATCTATAAAAAATATAAGCAAATCTATAAAAAATATAAGCAAATCTATACAAAATATAAGCAAATCTATAAAAAATATAAGCAAATCTATAAAAAATATAAGCAAATCTATAAAAAATATAAGCAAATCTATAAAAATATAAGCAAATCTATAAAAAATATAAGCAAATCTATAAAAAATATAAGCAAATCTATAAAAATATAAGCAAATCTATAAAAAATATAAGCAAATCTATAAAAAATATAAGCAAATAAGCAATTATACTTGAGAACAGGATAAATTATCAGGATCAGGATATCATACTATATATAGGATTTTCTTGGAAGGGGATATAGTATATATATATATATTATATATATATATATATATATATATATATATATATATATATATATATATATATATATATTATATATAAACAGCGATTTTTTTAATTTCAGAAATGACACGATTCGCAAGGATGTGGAAAGAGTGGCCAAAATTTGGGGCGAACGGCAAATCTTTGACGCAGAACACATCGAGCAGCTCAATTCGTGCATTAGTGGGTTTTCGGTGGAAAAAAGTCAGAGGATATATAACATTTTGTGTCTTGTGGCTAGATTGGCAATCTAGATGAAAAACCAAGATGATTGCGCTAAAAATGTCTATATAAATGTAAAAAAATTTTGCTTGCCATACTCGCATTCACGTTTAGGATACCGTTCAGCGGATCAGAATATTGTCATTTATAATTTTTTGGAGCAGTGTAATTTTCCAATAAATCAGAAAATAAATTAGTTTGTTTGCCAAATCTTATATAGTCGAGCGGGAAAAAAAGCCACGTCGATTTGTCGGGAAAAAAAGCCATTTTTATACAGCTGCCTACGTATGAGTTGGAGTGAATCTTTTTGTGCTATCGGCTAGTGTAGGCTATTTTATGGCTACAGGCCAAAAATTGGGGCTTTGCTATGATTTTTCGTTATAATATGCGTCTTTGAAAATTCGACCCCAACATTGCCTGAAATGGGTCCTGGAGGGCAATTTTTGAAATTCTCTAAATTTGCAGTAAAAGCCTAGAAAGCTGGAAATTTTTATTTTGCTGAGCTAATCAGAGACTATAGTATCCTATTTTGCTAATTCTAGCACCGTATAAATTACCGTTTCTCAAATATGGCCTGGCTTTTTTCCCGACATTTTGACATGGGACGGGAAAAAAGCCACTTTTTCTATATCGATTTTCTGGCAAAGTGTGTGCTTAAACTGAGATTTGAATGTTTTTTCAGGCAGTCTACAACCAGCACTTCATATCCCAACGTCGTAATGCCTGAAATATTGCACATGAACGCAGTTATGCCCCTTCCAGTTTTAGTATCGAAACCTGGTCAAATAATGCTTCACTCAGCTTTTTGTACTAAATTTCACAAAAGTGGCATTTGTAAACAATTTTTAGCCTAATACTTTACGGGCAAAGGTCTAAACGTGTTTTAATGCAGCAATACTGCTCCAAATGCACAAAAAACTGATATTTTTCAATGGATTTATGTAAAAATTGTTATTTTCATCTTTTTTACAGGTTTGGCCGGGTTGACGAGAAGTTAATGCTACAAACTTGGACTGATTTAGTTTTTTTTGACTGCATTTGATTCACAGTATATTATCTGTGTCAGAATGCAAAAACACGGCATCGAAAAGGTGGCTGTGATAAAAAATAGCCCATGGCTTTTTTTCCCGTCAGGTGGCTTTTTTTCCCGAAAATGGCTTTTTTTCCTGACGTCCAAAACGACCGTTGCTGGTGTGTGTTGCAATTTTACAGCTTCAAAGTGACACACAAGATGCGGATAGACGTGCCGTTAGCAGATCACTAATCAAAGTTCCAAATAGTTGACTGTGGCAAATTTTATTGTACGGAAACTATAAAAATGGCTTTTTTTCCCGCTTGACTATAGATGAGTTATGAGTATATTATATAATTTTCGTAAATTTGGGAATTAGCTGTCTTTTTGAAATTTCGAATAAGGTAACGACAATAGCGACTTTTGAATGAGTTTTGGATACTTGTAGCTACAGTATATACTTTTTAGAAGGAATAACTGCGGCCCCAGCGGAACCTCCCGCTGAAGCTCTGGATCCAGAAAAGCAAAAAGAACTGAACGAATACATGCTGGAAAATTTTAGGGTATTTATAAATTAATTCTTAATTTAGTGTATTACTATTACTGCTTAATAGTTTTTACTTTTGCAAAAGCATCATACAGATGTTGACCTGTACAAACAAGCGTGCTGGCTCATGTAGTAGACATTAAATAAATAAATATATATATGTATATATAGTTTGTTTTTATGAGTTTTGGCTTCTATTAGTTTTTGCTCGAAAACTGGTACATAATATATTGTTTAGACGTTACTTAGTTTTTATTTATTTACTTATTTATTTATTTATTGTCTATTGCATGAGCGAAAAGGTCCGTTTTAAATCTTCAAGTATTTAAATCTTTATTTATTTTGTATTTAATTAGTTATTTTTAGTCTATTTATATTTTAAACTTTTTTAGTCTGAAACAGTGGCAACAGAGCTGGAACGATTTCAAGGGTTGGAAAGATCCATAGAAAGAGCGCAAAGCCTGCTGCCAAACTTGAACTTCGATGTCGGCAAGAATCTGAAAACTCATCTCAAAGGTACAACCAGTTTGTTGTTTTTTATACAAATTAGTTTTTTTGCACATTTTGCGTTGTTTTTAACAACTTATTTCTGAATTATGGCAAAAAGCACATAAATAGGCAGTGTGCTTAGCCCTTTTTAGACAATTAGTAAAATAAACGTAATTAATTTATGTTTGAAGTACAGGAGGCTAAAAATTTAATAGGTTCGATAGTTAAAACTAGTCGATGGTAATTTGACAATACTCTTTCAACTTTGAAGGAAAAACTTCAGGTGTTGACTTAAGTTAAATCATTGATGATATTCTATATATTATCTATTAGTTATGATAATATTATTGTATATACTTAAATCAATACAAGAATAGGAAAAAACTGACGCCTTTGTTTTTTCAGATCGCACGCAGGGTTTGGCCATTGTGGCAGAAGTGGAGGATACGCACAAAAAGTTGTCAGAATTTGTGCTCGAGTTGGAACGCCATTTGCAGCAGCGCAAACACTTGGTCACGCTATTGGAGCAGGCCGAAGTGTTCTATGATACGCAGTTGGCTGAAGCCAGCATTGTAGAAAAGGTAGATTAAAAAAAGTTAAAAAATTAAAAAAAATTAAATAAAAAGCAAAGTTGTTGGTGTTTGATTCAGTTCTCAGATTACGGTAGTAGTAATATTAGTAGACAAGTCGGTATATAGGTTTATTAAGTACTTATAGTAGTGTAGTAGCGCAAGTAGTATTTTTAGGAAGCTAGTGAACTATAGGATGAATGTTAAATAACATGCTCGCTATAATAAGGCTATAGCGTTTGTAGTTAGTCAGGCTTTTTTCGGGTGGCATTTTTTCAAGCATGATTTTCAAACCGTTTAGTAGGACTAAAATATTGTCTAATATCTTAAAGTCCTGTAAATTAATGAGTGCAGACTTTTTTCTGAACTTTCAGGCCTATCGACGTTTTGGCGAAGGTATTGGCGAAGTGAAAGAGCAGCTGGACGGACTGAAAAGTCACCTCCCCTCCAGCCCCCCTCGGGACGCCCCCTCCCCCGCCCCCTACGATGACCCCTTTGCCGAGGGCGTGGAAGCGGTGGTTGAAGCTAATGGTGAATTTTGTTAAATTGTTTTTTGAAAAGTTGTTTTTTCAAGTATAATATATTTAATTACTCTTTACTATTTGCTATCTTCATTCTACTACTTTAAAGGGCAGTGGTATGTACTATTTATAAGGATGAATCATGAATGTACCATAGTTCTGATAATGCTGGAATTCCTCTGTAATTTGTATTCTCGTTTTGCTGACTCTGAACCGTGTTTTTGTGCAAAACACGGTGAAAATGCTCACTTTTTTTAAATATCGACTTTTGTGTTCAGACGACTATCTTATCGCATGCTGCGACTATCTCATAATTAGGATTCTTAATTTGCAACTCAGAAACTTGAAAAAAGTGAACAACAAAGATTACACATTCTGGGGATCCAGCCCACAGCCACTAGCTGTTTGCACATGCCCTCAATTTTTTTTGGAAAACCCCAGTTTACTTAATTTGTACTTTAGCTGGTAAAGCTGCAAAACCTGACGATAGTACAGCTATGGATATTGAGACTAATGGTAGGTTTATTTATATTGTCTATAATTTATTAATTTGCCATGTTAAAGGGGGGGGCTACCCAGGTCAAAAATCAAAGTTCTCCATTTTTGCTTATTTTCACATATGTTACTCCCCAAAGGCACCCCAACGTCAGATGAGAACAATTAAGCTTGAAGGTGCACTTTTGGTTCAGTGCGTTCGTCAGTGTATTTGCATAGGCAAAAGTACGCAAAAAAGCTTAAAAGTAGCCCTTAGTTGGACAGTTCTAACACAAACCACATCAAGCTAATCAGGCTGAAACTTGGCATGGTTGTGGCCCACATATATGCGCAAAATCGTATGATCCGGATTTTTGATATGTATTTTCAATTCTAAAATCGAGGGCGAAATGTGAAAAAATGGCTGTTTTTTGGGCCCGCTAAATTTGAGTGATTTTACTTTTGGCGTCACTGCTCAGGCCATGGGCAAAAATTTAAAAAAATGGATCATAGAGGTTGAGATATTACGTTAGGCTATCGAATCATGTAAAAATCATTTTCGTCAGTATTAACAAAAATTTCGAGTAAAGAAACGCTTTGTGAGCACAAAAAACTTTTTTTTGCGCCTATGATTTACACGTAAAATAGAATTTTTGGGAGCCCCTAGTAAAAAATTAGCAAAAGCATTGGTTCCAGTTTGTTACATCTGCGATGCGCCCTCCCTGGGGCTACATTGTGTGCAAATTTGAAGCGAATCGGAGAACCTAAAATTTTCACTTATTCAGGTAGCCCCCCCCCCTTAAGTCGATGTATACTTTTGTTGGAATTGTACCTATATAGTGTATAATGTGCAAAAGTTTATAATTTTAATAGGTATTAGAAAACAATCACAAAAATCATATTGTAATCATGAAATTAACTGTTATAAAATAACTATTAAGGAAAAATTAAGTTGTTAATTTTAATAAATCAACAAAATGAAAATATTGAAAACAAGACACAACAATATTCATTGATATTAAACCATTCGAAAATAATATACATAGAATTGCTGAGTATACAGAAAAAATAGGGAACTAAATAAGAAAAGCAATAATATCAAGAGTACATAATAGCTTCTCACTCTATATAGAAGAAGAGTGAGACACTCTCCAGCCTGCCTGTGTTATAGCACAGGCAGATGCGCTGGTCGTTTTCAGGCTACATGTTGACATTCTATGCAACATGTGACTGGCCAATCAGAAGCGAGCTTCTATTCTCTGATTGGCCGACGCCTGTGCACGTGCTCCAAATGAACGACGACTATGAATAAATAATGAGTTATTAAGCTTTTAACACTATCTTAATGTTTATCAACGCATCAGCGATTATATACTAAAGTGTGTTACGCAGGGAATCTACGCGCTGATTGGCCAGTCACATGTTGCATAGAATGTCAACATGTAGCCTGAAAACGACCAGCGCATCTGCCTGTGCTAGAACACAGGCAGGCTGGAGAGTGTCTCACTCTTCTTCTATATAGAGTGAGACGCTATTATGTACTCTTGATAATATGACATTATGTATTGTATAATACGTAAAAAACGGTTGTTTTGCAGATCAAGCTGCCACTTCTGACGATGAAAACAGCAAAATGACACAAGGTGACCTTCATTAATTGTTGTCAATAAAACAAGTATTACAAACTACAACACTGCCTGAGTTCACATGAACGTTTGCTATGCCATTCGTATGCATGCTTGCTTTTCTGAATTAGGAAGAAATAGTAATATTTTATGAGTGATTTGTGAAAGGCAATTTCTTTTTGTGTCTTAAGCCCGGTTCATACTCGTCCTTAAGGACTGTCCCTGTCCTTAAGGTTTGTCCCTGTCCTTATAAAAGATTAATTCATACTTCCGAAGTGTCCTTTTCCTTTTCCCTGTCCCTAAGCTGCGATTAATTCATACTTGTCCCTAAGCAGCTTAGGGAATGTCCTTAAGCAGCCATAAGGACTGTCCCTATGTCCCTAAGCAATGTTGAGCAATGTTCTACTTTTTCCCTGTCCCTAAGCAACTCGGCCAATCAAAATACGGCAGTGACTACATGTGACACGAAGAACAGCCAATCACGGACGAACTCGACTACTAGTGACAGAATGTCATGGGCTTGTGTTGCAGTAATTATTCCATCGTTATTTTTGGGTTATTTAACACCTTTTTGCGTGAAAAATACTTGGTTAGTATGTATCAGAGTTCGAATCCCATGTTCGAAATTTTGTCTTTTCTTTTTTTTCAGCTTACAAATAGGTTTGATAACTTTTTCAAGGTACTTTAAACAAAACGCATTTTATCCAATGACGTTTGAGCATTAGTTCATGTGAGAAAGACTATTCCCTTGTCCTCAAGGAGTATGAATCAATCACCTCTAAGGACAGGGACAAGGACATTCCCTATAGACCTTAGGGACATTTCTTAAGGACAGGGACAAAGCATGAGGACACAGGGACAAGGACACCTAGGGATAGGGACAAGGACAACACTTAGGGACAGGGACAACGCTTAGGGACGAGTATGAACCAGGCTTTAATGGTCGTTTATCTTTACTTTATACTTTTTTAGGTCTGGATATTGTGCCGAATCAGAGTTTTTTAGCGGGTGGGGCCAAGTTACCTGGTTCTCCTGCCTTCTCAAAAAGCAGCGTATCACCGCCCGTTGATCCCAGAAGACAGCAGGTGGGTAAAAAAATACCTGGTTAAAAATGGTCTAGTTTTTTTACATCAATAATTTTTTGTTCATTGGGCTCGGCTTTAATTTTTTACAGCGGGTTGGTTTTGGTACGTAGCTAGATGAGGTAACCCATCAATAAATGCTTAGAATTTTTGTAAAATGCCACTTTTCCATTGTCTACCACATTTTTGTCACTGTACGGCTTATAGTTGTTTGTGAGTATTCGTTTCTCGGCAGTGCAAATACGGTTTTAAAAATTTACATTGTAGATACTTTTTTATTTACCCCAGTTCACTTATGCTGATTCATCGCGTCCAAATTTGACCAGCAGAAAAGTTGCAGAAAGCTTATCCAAAATTGGATTTGGCGGATTAGATTTCAGTTTGTTTGGTCAATAACTCTTCGCCAGATTAGCATGTAGTGCTAATCCAAACTACCAACTACTGCGTAATTTAAATCTAAGCCACTAAATTCGATTTTGAATTAGGCCTTAATTGTTTTTGTTCTCTTATTACCAGCTCTTTATTCATATTACTTATTTCTTATTTCTGCCTTGTGGTGTTCGAACCAGAATGATATCGGAACTAAATTATCGATTTTTTAAATTTTTTTCAGTCTGGCACCAAGGATGGCAGCTCCACACCGACCCTAGACGAGCCAGGTGTCAGTTTGGCCGCTGCAGCTGCGGTCAGCATGGACTGTGGGTCAGAAGGGGGTCAAGGGTTAATGGTGGGGGGCGAGGGGGGTGCTGATTCGGGGGGCTCAACCGGCGGGGGCACTCTGTTTAATCCCATGGAATTCCTGTCAACCTTCATTGCTGCGTCCAAAGCTGACGAAGCTCCACCACCGTCGGCAGCAGGTCAGAGCGGACCCATTTCCACGAGAAGTCAGCCGGCTGTGCCACAGATTAGCTCCAACTATGCGGAAGTATTGGCCAATAGTGGCCCCATTGTGTCTACGACGATTATGAATGGATCTTTGGGCACTACGCGTTCCCACGCTGAGGAGGCTCCCCCCGGGCCCCTGGTTTCGCCCATCATGGCACCCCCGTTTTCGAGTGTATCCTCCGCACCCTACCCCCCGCCCCCACCCCCGGGTACCCTGACCCTAAGCTCTGGTCCAGTGGTACCCCAGCAACCCTACCCGGGTCCCAGTGGGGGAGTAGTTATGAGCACCTCGGTTGCCATGGATACCAGTCCCATTATGGCACCCTACCCCGGCCGGCCCCCCCAATTTCCGGCACAAACCAGCCCTGTGGCTGCTATGCCCCCCTGTCAGCCCTATCCCCCTCCCCAGGGACCGGACCCCTACAATCTACCCTCCCCCTATGGCCCCGCCCCCCCGCCTATGCTCTACCCCCCTCCTCATTATATGCCGGGCCCACCGGCTTATATGATGCCGCCTCCTCCCCCCATGCCCCATGCGGAATTCGCCCCACAGAGATTTCCACCCGGCACCCCCACCAGCTTTCCTGGCGGACCCCCGCCCCCACCTATGGGATATCCTGATCCGAATATGATGGTTGCCCCCAACCAATTTCCCCCTCCACCCCATTCGAATCCGGACGGTCCCCCCGTGGTGACCCCTGCAGGAGCCGGGGGGCGCTATCCCAGTGGGAGCAGCAACAGTGGGAATCCCACAGGATCAGACGAAGTCCCCCTGGAAGCCTACTTGGAGGATTTCACCTCGAATCCAGACGAAATAGACGATGTGCTATATCGAGGCGCCGGCTCGAATGAGCAGAATCTGACTGTACTCAGCGGTCAGCCGTCAATCGGGGGGCAATGGACCCCCACCCAGAGCCTGACCGGAAACCCAGGCTCATTTGCCGTTCGATTTGGGGGGCCACCGGGTCAACCCCCTCCTCCCAGACAAGAATTTCTGGGCTACCTTTCGCCGGCCGCTGCTAAGGCTGAGCAACAAGCCCTGGAGCAACAGCAGATGCAAATGAACTCCCATCGGGGTCGCGGCAGGCCAAGGGGCCGACCGGCCGGCACCCCCCGATCCAATGCAAGGGGATTCAGTAGCACTGTGAGACATGAAGGCAATTTTTGGTAGACTGATTGGCTGGGATTCGTCAAAAGGTGTTCAACTGTTTAGACTTGGTCTAAAAACGTTCTTTTTGAATGAAATAGAACATCGTAGTGAAAACTATGTGTGTATATATTGCATGCATTCACGTGTTTGGCTTAGGTTATAATAAAAGTTAGGGTCGTATAAACTAGTGTCGTGTCTGATTGAGATGTCAGGTTTTATGTTATTATGCTAAATGTTTATTAATCGTACCAGATATAATCCTAAAAAGGTTAACATAACTTTAACAGTTGCCTATGTTAATTTTTTATTTTATGTGCCTATTTTGAATATCTGCTGTTTCGTTATGGACTATGGTCGTGTATGATTATGTAACCTGGGTTTATTTTTTGGGCCAAAACGTTAGCATTGGCGAAAATTTTTGAGAGTTTGCTGAAACTTTTTTGGTCGTTTTAGCCAATTTGCTAAAACAAATTCGGCAGAAAAACTTTCTGATAACTCCAATTCACCAAATTTTGTTCAAGATTAAAAATTTTCTGTGCGTCCCTAATTGACGTTTTTGCCATTACACGCAAAAAATTTCCTTGTGACTACAATTTATATACACACATCTGCAACAATATTTCACATGAAGTATTTTATGTTTCTGTTGTTCAAGTTTTAGGATCAGTTTGTTAAGTGACTTCGTTTACTGAAAACTTTCGAAAACCACGTCCGGAGAGACATTCCGAGCCGTCAAACGTGTGTATTTACGAATAATTCGAAAAAGTTGACCTCGACTTGGGAGCTGCTACAATGCCAATCCCAGACACTTGCTGGTTCAAGCGGTTCGAAACCGACCAAATACGACAGCCCAGCATTTATGAAGAAATTGTGTGATATGTGCCATTGCTTTATTGTGTAATGCAAATTTTTGAGTTAAAATTGCAGAAAGTGCTTTTTAATCCATTCTTCCCAGTCTTTGTCCTCTAAAATTTTTTCTGGGTATGGCACTGCTTAGTCAGTTGTGAAAAATTCAAATTCAAGCGAATTGAAGCTAAATAAACGCTGTAAAAACGTAGCTAAAAATTTTGGTATTGGCTAAAAATTTTTTGGAGCTTTTAGCCACTTTGCTAAAACTTCCTGGCGAAAAAATAAACCCAGTATGTAACTGAAATATTTGTACAGGAAGAGAGTCGCTTTCGAGGTGATACACCTGCCGTTCAGTAGTAATGAAGATTTTTTTCTTCGGTTTCGGTTCGGTTAAGATTTTTTCAGATGTGTTTTCTGTTTCCCCCCCAGTCCAGAATTTGGAATTTACTGAGCTGATTTGCATAATTTTTACACCAATAAACTTCTCCTGACTTGAAGACTTCAGTTTGAAAAAGTTTAAAAAAATTGAAAATGGATTTTTATGAAATGTAGTAGTTTTTCATCTTCTGAGATGCAAAAACTGTTCTTATTTTTTTATTTTTTTAAAGTTTTGAGGTCAAGTGGAGACGGGGAGTCCATTTGTGCAAAAATTATGCAAATCCAACTCAGTAAATTACAAATTCAGGACTGGAGGGGGGGGGGGCAAACAGCAAGGACCCCGAAGATTAGCACCGCAACTCAGGGCTAGATTAGCTAGCCTTTGTTCTTTAGCTTATCGATCTGTATGTATCAATCTAGACTAGATGATATGTTTATGCATTTATCGTTGATCTACATATATTTGTAATCAGTATACATTGCGACTACAGAAAAACGGCTTGTAATTAATAGGCTCTCTTATCAGAAATGTAAAGTTTAAACTTCGGCGAGTTTGGTTATGGTTATAGTTATGTTTTTTCGACAACCGTTTTAAACCAAATTCAGCTTTCCTAGGCTCCTTTTTACAGTTAAACCGGAGTATTCAAAACTGTAATTTAAACTATGATGCTGAAAACAGCCGCTAGAATCAGTTCTTACGTACAGTCGGATAGCTGATTATAGACGAGGGTAAAATAGACTAAAAAATCACAACACAACATTTTTCTACAGATTACACAATTTATTATGCTAGCTTACTTTTTTATTTTTTGCTGAAATTTTGAGTAAACGGACGGACTTACGACTGAAAGAATGCATCGGCTTAGTCAAGTTAGTTGACGATTTTCATTATCAACAAATGTATATTTTTGTCATTTTTCGTCAATTTACTGTGTAAATTTAATTTAAATAAGTCTGGTAATATGTCTGAGTCTTCGAATTTATATATATTTGCTGTTATAAAAAGTTAGTCACTGGTATTTTTTGGGAAGAGAGATACTTGCCTTTTAGCCGTCATTTGCTTTTCCCCTCAACTTTGCAAGTCTTGTGTGAATTTTGTAGAAAAATTAGTTATTCTAGTTTTTTGCATCTGCACAATACCAAGAGTACATAATAGTGTCTCACTCTTTATAGAAGAAGAGTGAGACACTCTCCTTTCTGCCTGTGTTATAGCGCAGGCAGATGCGCTCGTCATTTCCAGCCCACATGTTGCCATTTTATGCAACATGTGGGTAGCCTATACGAAGCTACCTTTGCTTCTGATTGCTCGCTGTAGTCTCAATCAGCACGCAGGCGGCCTCATGTGCTATTGCCTGAAAATTGTCAAAAACACATTTAAGGTGGTAGTTGCGTTTTCGAGGTTTTTGTGATTTCTATGTAAACTTTGCGCCACCAGTACTCAAGTTATAAGTACCCTGAGAAATTTTGGCAGTATTGAAGGGCAAAATCCCCAGGCATGTCTCTCACTTTTTCGAAATTTCACCTTTTTTTTTTTTTTTTTTTTTTTTCCACCACGGTTAAGAGAGTTCGGATACAAAACCGCACTACCTTCAAGGTCGAGAGTCCTGTGCGACACAGGAATAGGTTATTCGTTATGTGTATGTGTGCATGTGCCTGGCTGTGAGGCCAAAACAGTCCGAGCGCTGGGGGAGCGAGCGGATTACTCTTCCCGTCGCCCACCCACCACTAGGTTTCTAGTCCGATAATACGAGTGTTTCTATCTAGATATGTCCAAGGCTCCAACCAAGATGATTCCTTGTGTCTACGATATGTTCATGTTCACTGGGCCCGCCTAGTGGCTGGCACCTCCCCGCAAGCCTATTGGCCTTGGCGCAAGCGCATTTATCTCAGCGATCCATGTGTTGGATGTGTTGTGTTTAGTTATTTCAAACATGATACATACAATTACAGGTCCGGCGCAATTATCGCCAATCAAAAAACAAAGAGCTTACTTTATTTTCTGGTAAAGTTACCAAATACTGATGCTTCATGCCTGTAGTGCCATGTCCAATTACCTGTTCACGAATATCGCTAGTCGCGACGTCGTTCCGCTTTGCCAAAACTAGCAAGCCAAAGCGAAAAACCAGCAAAAAAAACATGCAAAGGTGAAAAAGTGCAATAATAGGACATGCAACATTATACCCTACACCACATACTAGAGGGAGGGGAGTGATAATTACGGGCAAATGGCCATGCTACTGTCGAAATTTAAATTATATATATACTGCATATTGTACAAAAAGGCAAAAGACACTCACCCACCACGAAACTGAAATAAAAGCGAAATAACAAGCTCCTAAAACACGTGTTATTGTGCCCCTATGCTGGCCTTCTGCTTACTCTTGGGCCGTATGCAAGACAGGGTTCAGTGCAAGCATGCAATTTCAGGCGAGGGTGAGTTTTGGTTAAGTGCAAGCACCATATCACCAAGCAGTATATCATACATGAGTACAAAATAGAAATAAAAAACTAAAAATAAAAAAAAATAAAAAAATAAGAGCCCTGTAGCTACGGCACAAGAGCGTAACAGGGGGACCAATGAGCATAATTTTTATGGGACTTATATATGTAATGCTCACGTCTGGTAGGCACCAGCTGCCCCCCCGAAATTTCACCTGTGGACATTTTTAGAGGGTTTTAATTACAAGAAAATATCTTACATTTTCGGTGCGTTTGCTTTTCAGCTATTTTCTCAGAAAATTGACTAGTTATTAAAAAAGTGGGGGACATGCCTGGGGATTTTAAACATGTCAACAAACTTACCAACTTTCAGCCTCAACAGGTAATCGTATGATTCAGAGCTGTGGCGCAACTTTTTGTAAAAAATTTTAATATTTTAAAGGACCTTTCTTTAGTCGCTTATACCGAAAGAATATCACAGGTTAAATTTCAAGGCATGCATACTTTAGGAAGATATTGTTCTACCTAATGCAAAAGACCGCTTGTGATTTAAACTGTAAACCTAGCTATGGCTTTTAAAAAACACCTAAAAACGCATTACCCCCTAACTCCAGTTAACAACATATTCAGCACATACTAGCAATAATTCCTGAAAATAGATAAAAATGTAAGCAAAAACAATCGAACAAAAAAACAAAAAACCCACCACCCACCATCTGGCAAAATTTGACATAAATGGCTTAATGGCGGCCGTGTGCTGATTGAGCACGAGGCCCCTCTGCATGGAGCACGTGCCACTCCAGCCAATCCAAGGTAGCTTCTATTGCACCCACATGTTGCAAAAACCACATGTGGCTAATACACCATCTGCCTCCATAACACAGCTAAAAGTGTCTCACTCTTCTTCTATAAGAGTGCACATATGTACTCTTCTACCTCTTATTCCGCTTCGTTTCTTTCATCTCCCTCCCCGCGATGTACTATTAAATTATTAATATATTGCCTGAGTTGTTTTTTACGTCGCAAGATTAATGCTTGTTTTTGTTTTTGCGCCTTCTGTTCTGTATTTATCAATGGGCGACTGGAAGCCGTTGGAATTTTTTTCAATTTTATACCATTAAAACAAGCTCTTCTGCTGAGTGAACAGTGGTTACTTTGTGAGGTTTGAGTGTCAATATTCCACAGGAAATATTAAACGCGGCCATTATTCGTCCATCGTGCTTCTATTCTATTAAGTTCTATTAGCTTCTATTAAGTCCATCGTGCTTCTCACATTTACTCTGAGTAGCTTAAAGCCTCTCTTAGGCAAAAGCTGATTAATTATGGTTAGAGATAAATATGATTTTTATATATTATTTATTTATAAATATTATTTATACAAGTTCAGTGCGTCGGGTACGTTAATGATACCTATACCTACGTGAACCAGTTACGTGGATTAGCAAAAGGCAAAAAGTGAGAAGTTTCTGATGAAGAAATTTCTGGATATCTGTACGTAAGTATGTACGATATGATTGGATTGAAACGTAACCCAAATGGGCACTGTAACGTAACCGATCGGGCCTTGCAGTGTGCCTAAACAGGCACGTAACCCAGCATGGACCTGCAACGTAGTTGATTTTGCCGCGCACTGTACCTGAACGGGCACGTAAACCTAATGGGCACTGCAACGTAACCGATCGGGCCTTGCAGTGTGCCTAAACGGGCACGTAACCCAGGATGGACCTGCAACGTAGTTGATTTTGCCGCGCACTGTACCTGAACGGGCACGTAAACCAAATGGGCACTGCAACGTAACCGATCGGGCCTTGCAGTGTGCCTAACGGGCACGTAGACAGGATGGACCTGCAACGTAGTTGTTTTGCCGCGCACTGTACTGAACGGGCACGTAACAATGGGCCTGCAACGTAACCGATCGGGCCTTGCAGTGTGCCTAAACCGGCACGTAACCCAGGATGGACCTGCAACGTAGTTGATTTTGCCGTGCACTGTACCTGAACGGGCACGTAAACCAAATGGGCACTGCAACGTAACCGATCGGGCCTTGCAGTGTGCCTAAACGGGCACGTAGACCAGGATGGACCTGCAACGTAGTTGATTTTGCCGCGCACTGTACCTGAACGGGCACGTAAACCAAATGGGCACTGCAACGTAACCGATCGGGCCTTGCAGTGTGCCTAAACGGGCACGTAACCCAGGATGGACCTGCAACGTAGTTGATTTTGCCGCGCACTGTACCTGAACGGGCATGTAAACCAAATGGGCACTGCAACGTAACCGATCGGGCCTTGCAGTGTGCCTAAACGGGCACGTAACCCAAACGATATACCTACGTGACAACGTGAACCAATTACGTAGATTAGGAAAAGACAAAAATGTTTGAATAAGTATCTGATGACGCTGGGGTTGCCCGGGCCGATTGACTATGGTCATGTGGTCGGAAGCAACAACAACAACAACAATAAAAGTAACTATTTATTAAGTGGTTAAATAAATTAAATTATTATGCTGATTAATTGATTAACAAGTTTAGTGCGTCGGATATTTTAGGGATGTACATGTAACACAAAGCAATTTGATTACTAAAAATATGAAAAAGTATCTGATTAAGTAATATTTGGCTGAAATGTGGGGAAGACTTCCCCCAAAATTCAGTCACAGGGGAGAAAAGGGAATTCCCTTCAATAAAAGTCAAGAAAGTTTCTTAAATCTTGGCCCAAAATTATCGACATTGGTACTTTTTGGCCAGACAAATGGTACGCGGTATATACGTAAGTATATGATTGCATCTCAATGTTTACAAATGAAATGAGAACACTTTCGCAGAATACATTAACTCCTAAGTTAAAATTGGAAAAAAACGACCCCGGCTGGACTCGAACCAGCGACCTGAGGGGTGAAACCACTCAATGCTAGCCACTACACCACGGGGGTTACTGCAATGGTAAATTAAAATCGGTTTAAAATATTTTGTTTGTATTATTTAACACTCTGCTTTCTCTCTGTGTTATAGCGCAGGCAGATGCGCTCGTCATTTCCAGGCCACATTTTGCCGTTTGTGCAACATGTGGCTGGCCAATCAGCGCGTAGATTCTCTGCGTAACACACTTTAGTATATAATCGCTGATGCGTTGATAAGCAGTAAGATAGGAATAAAAGGTTACTAACTATTCATAGTCTGCTTGCAAAAACATTAAAAAAAGGTTTGCAAATACGATAAACTTTTGAGATATAAACTTTTCTTTTCACAATTAATTTCACTGAAACTTTGCCAAAATGTCTCCGAAGGTATTTGCAACCCTTTTTTAATGTTTTTGCAAGCAGATTATGAATAAATAATGAGTTAGTAACCTTTTATCCCTATCTTAATACTTAACTATTATATACTAAAGTGTGTTACGCAGAGAATCTACGCGGTGATTGGCCAGCCACATGTTGCACAAAACGGCAACATGTCGCCTGGAAATGACGAGCGCATTTGCCTGCGCTGTAACACAGGTAGAAAGGAGAATGTCTCACTCTTCTTCTAAACAAATTGAGACACTATTATGTACTCTTGGTAGTTGCGTGCATCTACAGAGCCTCTGATTAACGATCTAAATGTTGGTGGTTCTATTTCACCCCGGAGCTGGGTGTTTTGCATTCTACGGTATTTCCCGAGCATGGGATTTCCGCCAACTTGCCGTGACAGAGCTAAGAGGTACCTACTCTTCTGCCCTTCTGGTGTTAATTAACGCTAGAAAATCGACCTACCCAAATAACGTAGGAACCTGATTCTGAATATAGTATATACGCATCCCCTGAGGGGGGCGCGTAAAAAGTTACACGTTGCATCTGCATGGGATAAGATGAAAACATGATATACGCCTACAGCTGGTGAAAACATGTGACTTGAGCATGATTTATTTTAACTTTTTTTCGTATGCAGTCCTACCATATTGTCAAGAGACTTGTGAATTATTTTTCTTGTACGTGTTCGTGCTTTGTGTTGTTCAGTGCAATAAAAACAATACTATTCTACAATACCACTGACAGGTGACTTATTTGTTCCCATTCAGAAGTTTTGTTACTAAAGTTTGATCAGAAAATGCTGGAACCTGAGTCTGACAGAAACACGCAATTTCACTACGAAAAGAACGAATTGCAAGCATCAAGAATACAGCGACTAGTCATAAAAATTACGCCACATGTTTTGTGTCAGGGTTCAGCAAGTTTTGGTTTGTCTTTAGCCAAGTTTTCCACTCTAACCGAGTTATGTGATTCTTAATTTACACGTCAAGTTCATTGGTGAAGCGTTTAATTTAAATAATACACAATACAATGACAAAAAAATACGAAATGCATAGGTAATTAAAAATACACAAGTGTAATAAATAACGATATAACTGCATTGCGACAAGAGGCTATGCTCAAGGGAGAACGAAAAAATTAATGAAGTATTTGCCAATTGAAAACTAGAAAATTAAATTCATGGTTGGTCCATGGAAAATTTTTGTCGTTCCATGGACATGAAGACGAAATGTTCTTTATGCACTAGAAAACGTCAGTCTTACGCTGGTCGCAACTCCTAGGTATGTAGTTTAGGGGTTGATTCATACTTAGAGCCTTACAAGCTGATACATGTCTTACACTAATCGTGGCGTGATTATTTCGTAATTTTGCCAGCTGAACGGAACGGACACATGTACGACCAAGAGTACATAATCGGATTATGTATTATGTACTAACTCCTATTATTTATTTACTCTTGGTACGACTAAGTTTGAATCACCACTAAAGCCTGGCAATGCAATTCCGCCTCAATATTCTCTACATGCGAACGGTTTGTGACATGTGCAGGGGCGTTATCATCAGTTCGAAGGTGGCTCCCACAAAATTGGCCCCGCGCAAATTGGCTTCGTGTAAATCACTCCCAGAAAGATCGCAGTTCTAAAAACAAGTGCTCAACAATATATAATTTATTGCCTACTAAACTTTGCTTCCTACATACATAATCATAGTCATATTTAAAATTCTATCAGTAAAATTCTTCATAAGTTCAAATTGCGTCCTTTTGAAAAAAACGGAGGATTCGTTTTTTTCAAAACATGCCGAGTGTCGGCTGAACGCCAAACGGACATATATGTTACCTTTTCATTGTGGATCAAATTCTAGGAATACGATTGCCAACGTTAAAAATGATGCGCAACCGATTCGCATCATTTTAAACGTTGCCATGCTAGGCTAGAATAATACGTTGTGTGACTAAATTTGGGAAAAATGTGATTTGACATCGACACTTTAGTTTTAGAAAATAGTTTAAAAACGGCAATTTTTACATTACTGCAAAAAACAAGCATGATACATACGTCTGCTTCTTTATTCGAAAAAAATTTCTTTCTACATGTTCCCTTTACATTTCTACTCAAAATTCAGCAGAAGCAAGTTTATTTGGAAGTTGTGAAAATTCCAAACGTTATCTAATCAAGCCCACTGGTCAGTTCTGGCAATAAGTACGCCCCTTGAAACTTAATAAATTGCAGCAAGATAAGAATTGTGAGTTCATAAATTTTCTATTTCACCAACCTAACTGCAATTAACTTCGCTGTACTTCGAAAGTAGCCGTACGATTTTCAGTTCAACCTGCAAGAAAATTTTGCTGCCCCGTAAGTTACATTAACTAACTTATAACTAGTTAATTAATAATTAACCTTAAGAATAAGATAACTCTTGATAACATACATTACCAAAAATAGACTAAGGGCATATATATAGCCCAACTTGATCTAATACGCCTAATCCCCCGACCTAATCTCCGTAATCCAAAACTAATCTACTTCTAAATCCGCCCCGGCCAGCACAGCGGATCGCAAATCACAGTTTTTCAGATTGGCATTTTTTAGCGTGGCCACTCGCAAATTCACACCGCACATTTGACTGCCTTCCAGAGTCGCGCCCTTCAAATTGGCGCCTGAAAAAAAAGTTATTTAGTTGCTTGTATTAAAAAAGTTTTTTATAAAAAAAATTTCGGCAATAAACACGATCCTTTCGCAAATCTAGAACAGTTATCAAACTAAAACACTGAAATAATACGATTTACACACTTTACACAATGTTACACAGTTTTGCACAATGTTACACAGTTTTAGCACAAACTATCTACCTTTCCATTGAAAGCCCTGAAAAAGTCTAAAAAAGTTACTTATCCAGCACCAAACTAAATACACTGAAACATTACAATTTACACAGTTTTACACAAATTTACACAGTTCCTAACCTTCCATGGATGCCCTAAATCCGTGCGGATCATCAAAATTGCAACACTTGAGACTAGCCGATTCTAGATTCGTGCACACCATGCGAACACTCAGCAATTGGGCGCCCTGAAAAATAAACTAAATGTCATCGAGAGTTACAGAATTGGAAAGAAAAAAGACCCGAATTTGAGTTAGATGTTTTTGCGTTTCTGAATATTTAAGTCTATTTTATCAACATCAAGAATACACGTCTTGTCGCTTCAGCGATTTTTCCTTCAAGTTTTGTTTGAGCAACACACAATTAAATAAAAAGACGTGCCACAGGTTTGAGTATGAAACCTTAAGAAAAGTTTGAGAGCCTAGCTATAGCAAGACTGTGTAAGAAAACCTGTTGCGAAACTGATGTCTGACTGAAAAGCCCCCCAGTCTTACATCGAGTTTGCATCGTTGCATGTTTGCTCGTTCCAAATTGCAATGGGACAAATTAGCACCGCTCAGGTCACAGTCTCGCAAATTGGCGTGCTTGAAGTTCACATGCTGCAAATCCAACAAACTCAAATCCGCTCCGGACAAATTGGTGCCCTAAATATTGAAATATTAAGTATAAAGTACCGGCAGCGTGATTTCTTTTCGAAACGTCGATTCATACGATTCGTAGGGTATACGTTCCAACGGAAATATATAATATGATAAACGGCAAACGGACAAAAGGAACACGGACAAAGTGTTTCGCAATGGCAAACTAACATTGAGTTCTGCCACATTGTCCGAACGTCCGTTTATCCGTTTAGCCGATGTACCAATATCCGTGCAGAAGTACAAACAAATCGCAAGAGCGGCTATATCTACAATACGTGTAACCCTTGATTTGTAAAAGAGTTGTAGTATATACCCATAATAAAAACTACTTACTTGAAATCTAAGTTCGGCCAAGCTAGAGCACTGAATAATGGCTCGGACCACATCGTTTCGAGTCAGCAGGCAGTTCTCTATCGACTCTTTGGAATCCTGCAACAAAACTGGGGGCTTACTACTGATTAAGGTATTGAGTGTAAATTGTGAAGGGGGGGGGGGTGGTATTCTGGCCAAATTCATATTGCGATTAGCCTTTCCAGCTAGGCAGTTAACAGTTTAACCGTGGAAGTTTTGACGATATTGGGGGGATCGATACCGCAGGGATGAAAGCGGCCATGAAATCTGTGGAGGCACTGATTTCTCTCTTTGTTTTCGTGCCTCTACCCCAAATTTTTTGTAGTCTCTCTCAAATCTCTCACATTTTCAGCACCCTTAAGCCCGGTTCATACTTGTTCTGTCCCTGATCTTACGGTTTTGTCCCTAAGCAATTCCAAGGAAACTACTTGGCCAAATAAGTCAATGCTTCACACGAAGAAAGTCTGGGTCACATCCAGATCGTATGCAAAAAATTTATCCGAAACGCTTGTCAATTTTCCGTAGCAGCTGACTAAAATTTGTCCTTTTCCCTGTCCTTATGTCCTTGAGGACAAGTATGAACCGGGCTTTACCCACATTTTCTAGACCATCCCAAAAAACAGCTCCGAAACTGTCCCCCCAGGGGGGATTTAGTTAAATAGGTCGGATCTGCAGCTTGTCACTATTTTCTAGTGCTACATATAGTGGAAACAAAAGCTGCAGAGTTTAAAAAAACTAAACGGAAATCCCAACCTTATTAATCTCAATCTAAACGGCTATCTAAATGGCCATTCCTTCAAAAGTTTAATGAGTTATTTCTAGGCGAACTAAACGAGGTTAAATAAAAGTCAGCTATTAATTTTACTGCCAGCTCACTCTAAACTGTAAACCAAATATAAAAAATATACCAAAAAATATATCCTCATCCTGTATTTAAAAAACTAATTAAGCCTTCAGCTTCAAAAAAAATCTGCATCTATTCTCGCGCTGTTAGGCCTAAGGCAGCTAAGCTAGGTAATCTCATATGGGTTACCTGGCAACCTCTCTATTTGAGTAGTCCAAGTCAGTCGCATAATTCAGCTACTGAAGTACATAGCAATATTTCATTTGTCGGGTTTCACAATCCTAAAAGTTGGCTTGTTCTACAGTTTAGGCTCGATTCATACTTACAGCCGTATGTCCGTTCAACCGGCAAGATTACAACTTAATCACGCTACTAATAATGTATATAAGATCAGCATTTGGCGTTACTAGTTACTTGGGGCCTATTCCTTTACCGGATTAAAGGGTTAATTATAATCGGACTAAACGGTTCAAAAATTATGCTTAAAATTCCATTCCACAACCTCCGGAATAAACGGACTTAACTTTTAGTGCGCTGCTTTTTTATCGGACTAAACGGACTCAACTATGCACGCTAATGTTAAGCGTGCATGTTAAATCCGTTTAGTCCAGTGCTAGTTTTGGAATGGGGTCAGACTAAGATTAAGCCGCAGACTTATTTTAACTCTTTTAGTCTGTTTAGTTTTGTCATTCCAAAACCTCCGACTAAAATAAGTCCAGTCCGTATAATCCGGTAAAGAAATAGGCCCTTGGTTTAGCAGCTCATAGACGAAGTAGCGAATCTGTGCATTACCATGGGCTCGACCACCTTATGGGCAAAAAAGCACTTGGCGTTATTATTTCGTAATTTTGCCAACTGAGCGGACATATGGCTGTAAGTATGAATGGATTTATATTCCTCAAGCCCGGTTCAATATTTGTCCGTATCCGTAACGAATGGTCCGTAAGTCAGTGCAAATAATACAAAAACCTGCATTTAAAAGCAGAGCTCATATTGCTACACAATAGTTTTTATTAAAGCAAAATTAAAAAAACTACCTGCAATCACGCAAAAAACAATTGACAGAATTTCCACACAATCAAGGAAAACAACTAGTTTACAACAACACTAAACTTTTATAGTTGTCTCTAAAACACTGTTATTGAAAAGTTATATAATGTACAAAACTTGTCATTTTTCATAATCATGCGCTCCGAAGTTTTTGCAAATATTTTTTCACCGATCATATTTTTTGTCCATTTTATCTTTGATTTGACTTGTAATTTACAACTGTTTATTTTATTTTAATATATATGTACATCACAAAATCGTTATTTTGTCACTAATCCCCTACTTCACGTCATCACATATTCACAGATATTTTTCCTACCTATTTTCATATATACAGACACAGCTTCTGTCCTTATATTTCACCAGCTTATATTCGCATACAATACTATTCCATCAACTTAGAAGAGCTAGTCTGTGGCTTTATTCACGCCTTAATTAACAAAGTTTGCTGATTTAATTCCAACCAGCCAGTGTATTCGATAATTCAGTCCTTAAGAATCTGTGCTTAAGAAGTTTATTTAGCTGGAATCAGTGAAAAAAGTTAAATTATATTTGTTATATTTCACGAAAATGTTTTGTCGCGAAGTAATTTAGCATATTAAGAATCGACTGTAGGCTTACAAACATAGAATAGATGCACATAGGGGGGGGGGGTGATTACAAAGAGATCATTGCTCAAAAAATGCTCAGCCTTCATAAATACACGCCGAAGTGTCAATTGATACGACACATTCAAGGAGGAGACATAGGGACGCCCCAAATCGAGGGTTCTGGGGGAAGGGTCCCGAAAATCTAGGCAAATGAGAAAAAGGGAAAAAAATAGCGATTTTTCGAGAAATTTGCGAAATTTAGGGTATTCTTCGTTTATCAGGGACAGGTTCGAAATCTGACCTGAGAGACCCCAAATTAGACCCCATCATCTGTATATAGCCCAGTTATCCACATAGCGTTCAGCCGGCAAATTTACGAAACAAAATCACCCCACAAACTGAGGCTACGCTTTACAGCCTATTAGTGGCAATAATAAATTTGCAGGCAAAACAAAAGTAAACGTACGTAGTGTAGTGTGTACAAAAGTAAAACGTGTTTAAGTAACCTTTTTTCTGCACTGGCTTAAGGGACAAGTCATTAAACAGACACCTACTGAGTACTGACTTGGCTTTGCTTACAGCATTATTATATGACCACTGCAGCACTTGCAAGCCTATGCCCAATTATTGCTCATAACTCGTCGATGATTGCTCACTAATTGCTTAGTATTAAAACTGTAAATACAGCATGAAAAATCTCAAGTTCTTGACGGTAGACTAATCATGGTAAGCCGATTATATGTCTTAAATGGTTCTTTGGAAAAGACGATTACATTATAATTTAGCGAATTACATAGATAACAAACCTACTTTTAAACGGTACATGAATATGTAGCTGAAGTGTCCTGCTGAAATTTTCACGCAAACATAGAGCGGTTCGGCTGAGTTTGGTAAAAAAATCAGTTGTAGGTAAATTCATGAGTTTTTCAATTTTTAAGAGTTTTCAAGTGATTGTTAATTTTTTAATTTTTAAAGTCTGAGAAAAAAGCTGAACACTGAAACAAAACATGTGATTTCACGCCCAAAAACAAATTTCGACCATCAAGGTATACGAGTATATAGCTACCAAAATCAGGCCACCTGTTTTCTCTCAGTGTTCAACATTTTTGCTCAGACTTTCAAAACAAATTTCAGCAAAACAGAGACCCGCTGTGCTGCTGGTTTGAAATTTCAACTGAGCTAAAACCATGGTTTAAGAAAATCCAGGAAATTCGTAAACCATGGTTTAGTTAAACCACCTTTGTGAAATCCACCCTTGGTTATTTATTTTAGGTAGACGACAAGCCAGTGAAGAAAGGTGGTGGCGCCATGCCGACGGTGATCTGCTACATTTGTGGGCGGCAGTTTGGCAGCAAGAGCATTGGCATCCATGAGCCACAGTGTCTCAAGAAATGGCACCGACAAAACGAACAACTGCCCAAAAAAATGCGACGACCCACACCACAGAAGCCCGAAGTGCTCAAAAATGGTTCGTTCTGTGAATATGAGCCAGACAAAAATAATATAACCCTTTTCAGACTCCGTTCATTCATAACATGGCATAAAAAATAATCCAAGAAAATGAGATAGCAAACACTTTTGCTAGAGGAACAAGATTTGGCTGACACAGTTCCCGCTATATCCTCGTCAGCTGTTGTTGTGTACCCTCTGAATTAAATGGGACAGCATTTAATATTTAGTCGAAAAACATGAACTTTTCTATCTTACTTCACAGCTTTACACACAAACAGACATGCTCATTGCTCGTGGTGGGTTTTCACCCCCCCTCTCCAAAGAAGGTGTCTAATGAGGCCCAAATCAGTGGCTCACGAATCAAAATAGGCGACAAAGTTGCTCCACACAAACACAAAGACCTTTCATCTAAGAAATAAGAAATAAGAATTCAGCCAATCCAACAACCATTTCTATTACAGGCGAGCCCGTGGACCGTGAGACCATGAATCGTCTGCTGTGGGAGGCGAGCCAGGACGCCCTGGTCCCGTGCCACACCTGCGGCCGTACTTTCGCGCCCGACCGACTCGCCGTGCACCAGCGCAGTTGCGGCAACAAGACCACGGCCGCCAGACGCGAGCACGCACGGGCCAGAAGCCACTCCAATCAGCGCAAAAAGGTTGATGCTGCTAGATTCGTGCTTTACAGCCGTATGTCCGTTCAGCCGGCAAAATTATGAAATAATCACGCCACCAATTTAAGCCTAGTTCATACTTGTCTGAAGGGGCGTTCGTTTGTCAGTGAGCAAAAAAATGTAGAAGCTGTACAGCAGCAAAAAGCTAATAACAATTAAGGGCCAAATTTTTGGTGTGTAAGCTGAACTAATAAATTTATGTTACAAATTTTTTATGCACTGACTCACGAAGATTTCCTTACAAAAACAGACTACGAATTAGGCCGTACTGTTGCTTAAGAAAATTCTAAACGAAGATTGGCATGTCAAAGATGGCTAGACCATGAACAAAAATTGATTTAAAAACCCATTAAATGGTTTTGACGTCGGTCAAGTATTTAAATATGGCTGGAACAAACACGCAAAGCTAACTGGTTGCACAGTATCTTATAGGTTTTCTGATCAACCTGTCACTGAACTCGGCCCTTCTATGCTGCGTTTCGAGTTACCTTACAATAAGATCCAAGAATCCGAAACTTATGGTTCAATTTAAACTTATCCCCGAATTTTGGTAATTCTTTCAGTCCCCGCCACCCTTTGAAGCTCCCCCCGCCTCCAAGCCCCCTTCAAAAGCCAAGACCGGACCCCCCTCTGTTTTCTGCTACATCTGTGGTCGTCCCTTTGGCACCAAGAGCATTGCCATTCATGAGCCACAGTGTCTGGCCAAGTGGCACAGGGAGAACGACAAGCAGCCAGCGGACAAACGCAGGCCAGAGCCACAGAAACCCGAGGCCCTCAAACGGGGTAAGGCTGCCATCAAGAGTACAGTCGGCTTGTGTTGGTCACAAAATCAGTTTTTATCTAAGAACCTTATCCAAAACCAGATTAAACAGATTCTATTGTAATTCACATCTACGAAGTGAGAATTGGTTACATTGTGAGGCCTTAGTGTCAATATTCCGGAGAAAATACTAAAAGCGGCCATTCTTTGTGGTCAAGATAATTTTACACATTCACTGCTCATCACCACAGATACACAATACACATAGGGAGAAGGTAAGCAGGTATCCAACCCCCCCCCCCTCAAGGCGGCCGGCATATCCCATCAGACAGCAGGAAACCCCTCAACCCCCCGATCCGCCTCTGATAGCCTAAAAAGTGCACCAAATTGTGTAAAAAAATCGAACGATTGCAAAAATTTTCCCGCTGCGGCCAAAAAAGTGCTCCAAAAATGAGCTATAGATCAGAAAATTTTCCGGATGTCACCAGGAAAAAACAGAACCACCCCCCTTCCGCCAAGGGTCGGCCGTCGGCGTCCCCCCTCGCCGATTGCTCCACTGCATCTCTGCACATCACAGCTCCAAAGACTCCTAAACCCGCAAAAATTGAATTATAACCACATTTAACGTTTAAATCTAATCCAAGCTTAATCCATTTAATCTAATTAAGCCCTTTTTTGATTTTAGGCCTCCCAATGTCCCAGGATGAGATGAATCAGCTGCTCTGGGAGTCAAGCCAAGCTACCCTGGCCCCCTGCGAAAACTGTGGTCGAACCTTTAATCCAGACCGACTACCGATTCACCAAAAAAGCTGTCGACCCGATCGACCGCTAAAGCCCCCTCGAGCTGCCAGTTTGGCCAATAAAAATCGAGGCAAGCCGGCCGAGAATAAGGAGAATGACTGAGTGGACTCAAGGCCGGTTCATCCTTGTCCTTGTTTCGTGTCCCTATCGTTTTGTCCTTGAGCAATTTCAAGAAAAATACTTGGCCAAATGAGCCGATTTTTTGCTCGAAGGAAGTTAGACTCGAGTCTAGTTCGCATACAAAAAATTAGACAAAACAGTTCAGTCCTTGCTTCAAAAATAGCTGACCTAAAATAGGCCTTGTTCTTGTCCCTATGTTCTTAAGGACAAATATGAATGGGGCTTTAGAAACCAGCGGATTAACTGGACTTATCGGTTTCAGTGTTAACTTTAACGACGTGGAATCTGATTGCACTATATTTTGCCACCTGTCTAAATCTGAAGCGTTGCACATCGTTGTCATCATTTTCTTTTACCCTATCTTTTTATCCATAGGTAATTCCAAAAAAATGTGAGGTCATGTCCAGTAAGTAGTGTTGGAACTTTTTCGGAGATGTACCCGAACCCGAATCATTCGTATATACCCGAGTTCCGAACCACCCGAACCCGAACCTGAACTTTCATCCCAACACTACCAGCAAGAGTACATAATAGCGTCTCACTCTATATAGAAGAAGAGTGAGACACTTCTTCTATATAGAGTGAGAAGCTATTATGTACTCTTGCTACCAGTAAGAAAAAATTAACCAATTAAAAATTAAGGACAGGCATTGGTTACCTTTTTACAGAATCAACAGGGGAATTTCACATAGGTGGTATTACTAAATCATGGTTTTACGTGCTTTTTGCTTGATTAGCCAGTAATTACAAAATATAGCTTGATTCGTTACGAATTTCATAATTTTTTTAAACCGTGGTCTTAGCTCAGTTGAAATGTGAAACCTGCAGAGAACAGCAAGACTCTGTTCTGCTTAAACTTCAACTAAAATAAAACCATGAAGAAAATCTATGAAATTTACAACGAATCAGGCAATATTTGGTAATAAAATCAAAATCATCAGAAAATCATAGTGCATCCAGCAATTATCATCTAACGGGGTGGAAAAATCATAGCAAAAAGTACGTAGAACAGGGGTTTATGAAACCACCTGTGTGAAATCCACCCAAAGAGATTAGCATACGTCCGACCAACCGATTTAAAAATCGTGCATAAAATGCTATCCTAAAACCTCACACTAAATAGACTTAACTGTTAGCACGTAGTTTTTTTCGAACTAAACAGGTTTACTGTACACACGAATATTCTAGGTCATCATACTAAATCCTTTTAGTCTAGTGAAAGTACACGAATGGGTTAAACGAAACACACTAAAAACTCTCTGTTTACGATTTACCCTTTTACTATCGTTGCGTATCTGTATTGATTGACAACTCACTATTACTCAATCCATAAATATCTCTATTGATTCATCTAAAGTGCCATTTTTACTAAATTTTGCCCAAATGTTCAGAACACTGCCCCCCGGCCCATCGATTTGAGGGGCGTCCCCCCACCCACCTTATACATGTATGGTCCAAGTCGAACACGTGATCGTATGAAATACACATGGCCTTTTTGGCGCATTTATCATCATGATGCTCTATTTCATTAAAAAAGAACGTTTTAGACCGAGTCTAAAGGTAAACACCTTTTGTGAACTCAGCCATGGGGCAATCTGATATTAAATATTATGTATTGATTTATTATTTTTATATAATATCAAATAATATAATGAAACACAATGATAAAATTATGTGATAATATGTTATGGTACAAAACTATGTATATATATATTTTTCTGAATAAAATCCTACCCGTTGCGTGCGCATGCGTTGTCTCAGAATTTCTGTCATGCCGTCTAGACTGTAGAAGAGGGCTTCTTCTAAGGCACCTAAAATGAAGGCAATTATTAAAATGAAGTAAAAAGTAATATAATCAAGTACTACAATATTGGCAAATCAAAATTCGAATTATTTCAATTCTAAATACGTTTACAATAGGAAAATATCACGCAAAAAATTCTTAACAACATGTCTAATAATTCAATCAATAATATAAATAAAGTGTATTAAAGTATATAATATAAGACCACAGACATAAACTAACCTTCACTCGAGTAATTTGCCAAAAATGTTGAACCCTGGGACAAAATATGGATCCCATCATTGTTGGGACTACTTGCAGTACTCTTAATGCTGGGTAACCGTTCTTTGCGTAATCCCAACAGTCCCACTGAAATGACTATACCTTCCAGACTGAGACTGGGCTCTACCACCACGTTTCCATGGCGCAAATAATTCAGAATGCACTCGAAATACTGTCCAGATCGGTCGATCATATAGGCTCCGGTCTCGTCCTGTTGGCTGCTCCATCTCACATCTGAAAATAGATTGTGAAGGTTTCAAAAATTGAACAATGTGTCTTATCCAAAATTGGATTTATCGGATTAGATTTAACTTTATTTTGTCAAATAACTCAGCGTCAAGTGCACGTAATTGGCTGAAACGTGGCACACTTCTAGATAATCCATGTGAGAGATGTAAGGCAAAATTTCAGCCGGATATTTTTATTTTCTGCTGTGTTATTCGCAAATTTGATTTAAATCTAATCCGCTAAATCCAATTTTGGATAAGGCCCAATGCTCACTAAAGTGGGGGGGGGGTCGACCAAAAGTGAGGGGCCTCCGCCGCCCTTGCAAAAAATGCCAAGCCAGCCTAAGTTGATTGGTCTAGGTTATATACTTTTACCCGAATAATTAAACATCACACTATCACGTCATATTCTGAAATAGAGAATAATGAGTATAAGTTTACCCTTATCTTCGGAAAATAATCTTGCCAACATAGAGTTGGGTTCGCGACTTCGCAGCGTTGTCCTAAAATTATAAAAAAAATATTTCCATTGATTCGAATATGAAAAAAAATATTTCCATTGATTCGAATTTTAGGCGAACATATTGTGATATTATAAAAACTATGTGTATGGAGATTTGCAAATTGCAATCTCTTGTTGTAGTCCACAAAAATAGCTAATCGATTATCGATGCATGTTGGTTACGTAAATATTGCGCTACTACCAATAACAGATAAAAATAATACTTAGTGGCGTAATTTTGAGGTAATATCACCGGTTCCTACGGACATGCAAGTAACAAATACCAGTCTACATAATATGGAATGCATAAAGGCAGTCTTAGCTCAATCTTGCCAAACACAGTTTAGACGCAGTCTAGATTACTTAGTAGTCATGAATCGTTGTCCGCCCACATTCAGCCAGACCCAGGGGCCGGCGTCAGGCCGACTGCTCTGCGACTGGCTGGTTCCGGGAGTCTCCTCCCCTTGCGGATTGGTCTCAGGGGAAACCGGGCTCGTCTCCATGCATTACTGCGTCAACTGAAAACACACAACCCGTGCCGATGATTTACACGTAAAATTGAATGTTTGAGAGCCCCTAGCAAAAAATTGGTTCCAGTTTGCTATATCTGCGATATGCCTTCTCTCGGGCTACATTGTGTGCAAATTTGAAGCATATCGGAGAACCTAAAATTTTCACTTATACAGGTAGCCCCTCCCCTTAATGTAGCAGTTTATCTCTTTTGGCTTACGCACAAGCATGAGCCGAGCTGGAGGAAAGACTGTTCCCAAGTTCTCATCAGTAAATCTCACTAGTCAATCAATAGGTCAAACAGGTTAACCCATCAATCAAACAATCAGTCACACAGGTCAAACAATCAATCAACAATCAATCTTCGATGAATTGCGCCAAACTCAACTACACCCGCCTGATTCACACTTGTCCGTAAGACCAATTTTAACCGACTGCTTTGCAACTACTTTGTAGTGTCAGCTACAATAGACGCACACAACTGTGCGAAAACTCAGTTGTTTTTTAGTATATACTGCCTAACGGACAATCTGTTCTGACCACGGACAAGTGACACACTTGCAAACAAGCTAAGTTTTCGGCAAAAGTATTCAGTAAGCATCAAGCATTTACTTTTAAGTACATTGGCCAAAGGCCATTGTAAACCTGTTGGGCCAGAGAAACTTTCTTTACTGAAGTACTTTCTTAGTTCACATAGTAACCAAACAGCGTTTCCTTTTGCAGCCATATAAACTGCAAAATCTCAGTCAAAAGCTGTCAGAAATTGAAACTTGGAAGGTTGTGAAGTTATTAAGGGACGAATAATACCTACTTGAAATTCCATGTACACTGATGAAATGATATTCTGTGAATTTGACTTGGTGTGCAAGTGTAATCTGTAGCGTAGCTGTTGTTTCACATTACTGTTACTGTTAAATTAAATTATCTATGATTATTCCTGCGAAGCATAAAGAGATCTCTGTTAGTCGAGTGGTGAGTTTGGTTGGTCCGTAACCGTGAGCTGAGATCATCTATTCCTAGTTGTTTACTTTTGTCAAACTTTTGCATTTTCGCTTTAAGTTCCGAACAATCACGAAAGCAGCAACGCACTGAATTATAAGGCATTTTCATTGTGACAGATGCACAGATACAGTGAAAGACGTGTAAAACACACTCCACACATTGACACTTCAACGCTAGCCCTGTGTTAGAATACCAGAATCAAAATTAAAGACCTGTTGGGCTGTGGCCCAACAGGAAAAATAACGTGTCAGTATTGACTAGGGCTAGGCACGGTTACATGGATCTGACCGTGTACACGCGTGTGAAAGCTAAGGTAAGGTACACGTGTGATACAGATCGGCCGCTAAGCCAAGTGTCGGCCCCGAGCCGAAGCAATTTTCACCGAGCCGACCCGAGCCAGGCATCGGCCTGAGGCCCGCCCAGTCGGCCCGGAGCTGACCGGCATGATTGCCGGGTATAGGCCTGGGTTAGGCCCGGTGGGCCCTGGTTGGCTTAATCAGTCACAAACTCACAAAGCCTGCTAAAATCCAAGAAAAAAAGTAGCACACTAATTTGAATACAACTGCAACCTTTTACATTACAAATCTCCCCTTAAAACAGCAGTGTTGTTCCCCAGCTGTCACCTTGATAAGTTAGCGCGAGCTCTCTTACACTCTGTGGAATGAATGAATGAATGAATAGCATGACTTTTTATCTCACGTTCATAGTTCAGTGTGACAACAGGAACAGCGGTCAACTTATATGAAGATCCCCGATTAGTTTGTTTGTGTTTCAACTAGTTTCTACTCTAAAAAAAATTATGTTGAGCGTCAGACCCAGACGCTGGAACTGAAAGCTAAAAACTGAAACTGTTATCAGTTTTACTGTCGGTGAGGTGGGTGGACCCCACCAACCAAATCGATAAACTTGAGTCTCAGCTTAGGCGTTTACGAACTCCAAGCTTCAACTGCACTAATCATTACAATGTTGCAGTGCACATGAGTCAAATTATAAATTTAAGCCTGAGCTACAAGTGTAGTTCACCCGCCGTTAGTTTCAGTTTCCGTTCACAACACTTGATCTTAATACATATGTACACTGATATTAAACTGAAAAATTAAAACAATGCTCGCTCTACGGAGGTTTGATTGCAACATCCATTGTGTATGTAGGATAACTTCATTTGATTGGTTCGAGGCTGAAGCTCCACCCGGCGGTCAGAGGCCGGACCGCCACCGGCCCAGGCCGATCTCTAACGTGTGAACCGTGTTACGCTTCCAGCTTAGCGTGTACACGGTTAGGTTAGGGTGACAAGTAGCTGTTACTTAGCGGTTACAGCATGTACACGTTAAGGATCAGTAACCGCGGATATTCTGAAGCCCAGATCATACTTGTTCTTATTCGTGTCCAGAAAACTACCGAGCCACAATTATGGCCGAACAGATATACGGCTGTAATATGATTAGACCCTAGATACCTGGCTATGTATTTATCAGTTAATGAATAAATCCAATAGTTTATCCCCCACATAATACATTATACCAACTTGTGTTTCGAAAATAACAGCCACCAAACAACGGTGATCAAAACCTTTAGTTTAAATCTTTAAAGTCAACACAAGCATGTTTCGTAAAATATTTTAATAATATAGTTTGCTGATAAATTCACTTAAGGTGGTAGTTACAGAATCGCAGTTTCTTAACATGAGGCTATTTTCAAAGCTCTTTTTCAGAACAAGCAGTAAAGCAGGAATAAAATGGCTACAATTTTTTGAAACAAGACTCAAACCTGTCTACTTTCACGTTTTAACCACTGATAAAATCCCACGTTAAGACTAGCTACTCCATTGGCTTACAGTTCAGTAAGCCAACGCGGTAGCTAGTCTTAACCATGATATTTTACACCAATTAAAAAATGCTCACGGTGTTTTTGAGTGTAGTTTCAGAAAATCATAGTCTCTTTACCCACAGTGTATAGATCTGTTTGAAAAACGGGTCACTGCGATTATGGAACTACCACCTTAACAGGTCGGTTATTAAATAACAATTAATATAACACCATGACCTCTTAACATATACGAAAAGGCACGATGAAAAATATTCATACTTCAGTAGGACATGGCAAAATTGAATTAGAAATTGTCATTGATTCCTACAAAAATATGAATATTAAATAATTATAGTAAAACTGATTAAATTAAAGCTAAATAAAATAGTCAAATCACAATTACACGAATCACCGAAGTCAAAATAATCAATTAATTGCGACAAACAACTATAACAAACTTCACAACGAGCCCAAACTCAGCATCTAGGTTAAATTAGAATCGTGTCGTCTCTTGACCGATTAAGAAGATCAAACCTTCATTCCTTTACCGGATTAAGCAGATTAAACTTTTATTTTTTTCTCGTACTTAGCAAAATGCATTATGCAAAATGTGAATCAGCACTAACAAGTAATGAATCAGCAAAATTCGACAATCCGTTACATCACACAAAAAACCCTGCATAAATTGATTATAATGTAGGTTATAAAATTACAATTTCAAGACCAAACCTAACTTTGCTCCCAGTGTACAAACCTTTGTTACTAGTCTGACCAAAAAATGCTGAACCCTGAGACAAAGAGAAACACTCAATTTCATTACAAAACAAACGAATTGTAAGCATCAAGAGTACAGCACGTAGTCGCAAAAATCACGCCCTCTTTTCTCTCAAGGTTCAGCAATTTTTGGTCAGACTTTAGACTGCCTATTGCCTTTTATGAGACGGAACGCTATCATGAAACCGTGATCCCTGCCTTGAGAAACAACTGGTTAAAAGCTTGTATGTGGGCAATTTTGAATTTTGCACAAAAATTAGAACATTTCACAGAATTTTTCTCAAAAAATGGCTGTTTTTCAACAAAGGAAGTTGAAAAATGTACAACAAATTAACAGCACAATCAGAAAAAAATCACAAAAATATACAGTATTAGCTTTTAGAAATATTATCTATACTTATCTTTTTTGAACCAAATCCCTTGAAATCAACAAATCACACCACTGAGTTCAAAAGTATGAATAATATTATCATTAATTTAATTGAATTTTAATTTTACTTAATGAAACATTTAAGTATATATATATACTACCAACCAAACCGGAGCTCTACTAAAAACAATTGCTATATCAATCAAAACAAACAGAATGCAAAAAAATACCCGAAAATTCAATTTATAAAAGCCTGCGAAGACTAGACCTAATATAAACTTGCTAATAATTAATTGATTACTTATCCGACAATCGAATTTATGCTCATAATTAATTCAAACTCGATTTAAATTTTTTCAAAAGGGTCATAGTATAGACCATAATTACACAGATAAAAGAGGCCAGAATTGAAAAGCGAGCACACGAACGCACCAAAAAAGCAGCACAATAACTAATAAATAGCCACCGGAAACAGAAACAATATACACGATTTACATAAATGCAACCATTATCAAAGAGTCAATACAGCCTTAGGGCAAATATATACTTACAGTCGCAATGCTATGGCGTTTTTTTTTGTAATTTTTCTGGCAAAACAAACAAAAAATGGCTGCCAGTATATATCAGCCGAATTAGCCATAAGTTATCCTGTGAACCGTCAATTACCAATCACATCAATAAAATGAACAGGATATTGGTGGCGCATAGAAGACTAGATTAAGCTGAGGGCCAATTCCTAAAGTGGATTGAATGGATTAGATTAAAATTTGTTTGCCTAATAACTATCTCGATGTTGAGGTAGACTTAAAAAATTTTGTGTACAAGCGGGAGGTGCTACAAATAATTGCTATAGGAAATTTCGTATAAATTCATAAACGATGTCATGAGACATAAGTTGTTGGCAACACAAATTTTAATCCGTTTAATCCATTTTAGGAATTGGGCCTGAGTGAAATCTAACCCAATTACAGCAAAAAACTTCCCAACGGGAATTTTTTCCTCCAACCATCCGTACAAAACTTTCACTATTCTCAAGTCTACAAGCAAAGTTAATACTTCCTCACTAAAGCATAGTAAAATTTACCACCGTATTACAAGTTACCACATATTATGGGAGTATAAGGGGGTCGGTTATGGGGTTTCCCCAACACACAATCTTTGCCCCCCTCCTGAAAACTGATTCCCCCCCCGGAGTTTCTTCGCCTATCATGACGTATGGTACAAACCCGCCTTGAAGTTAATACAATACAATACAGTATAGGCAGATCAGAATACTGGAATGTCTGACTGCGGCACTAACTGCAGATCATCGTCCAAAGTCAGCACTACCTGAAACAAAAAAATAAACTAATTACTGCTGATATAAAAAATTGACTAGACCTAAACTAAACCTTTATTACGATATAAATATGATTAAAAATAACACCACAGCACATGCTGACGAAGCAAACTCGCAGACGAGTCAGTAAAATGTCAGGAGGCAACGAGAGATAATTAAACTTTAGAAAATTAAAGTTTAAAAAATAGAACACAGGCAGACTGAAGAGTGGCTCACGCCTCACTTTTATATAATGAGACACTATTATCAAGAGTACATAATAGCGTCTCACTCTATATAGAAGAAGAGTGAGACACTCTCCAGCCTGCCTGTGTTCTAGCACAGGCAGATGCGCTGGTCGTTTTCAGGCTACATGTTGACATTCTATGCAACATGTGACTGGCCAATCAGAAGCGAGCTTCTATTCTCTGATTGGCAGACGCCTGTGCACGTGCTCCAATCATAAAACGGGATAGGAATAAAGGTTAATAACACATTATTTATTCATAATCTGGTTGTAAAAACATTAAAAAAGGTTTGCAAATACCTTTGGGGATATTTTGGCAAACTTTCAGCGAAATTGATTGAGAAACTTTGAAGAAACTCAGAAAAGTTTATATCTCAAAAGTTTCTCAATCAATTTCGCTGAAAGTTTGCCAAAATATCCCTAGAGGTATTTGCAAACCTTTTTTAATGTTTTTGCAAGCAGACTATGAATAAATAATGAGTTATTAAGCTTTTATCCCTATCTTAATGCTTATCAACGCATCAGCGATTATATACTAAAGTGTGTTACGCAGGGAATCTACGCGCTGATTGGCCAGTCACATGTTGCATAGAATGTCAACATGTAGCCTGAAAACGACCAGCGCATCTGCCTGTGCTAGAACACAGGCAGGCTGGAGAGTGTCTCACTCTTCTTCTATATAGAGTGAGAAGCTATTATGTACTCTTGCTATTATGTACTCTTGTTAATTTCAATTAAGGTGGTAGTTACAGAATTGCAGTTTCTTTACGTGAGGCTTTTTTCAAAGCTCTTTTTTAGAGCAACAAGTAAAGCAGGAATAAAATGGCTGAAATTTTTCGAAACAAGACTCAAAACTGTCTACTATCTTGTTTTGATCACTGATAAAATCCAAAGTTAAGACTAGCTACTCCACTGGCTTACAGTTTAGTAAGCCAATGTGGTAGCTAGTCTTAATCATGGAATTTTACACCAAATAAAAAATGCTCTGGGTGTTTTTTGGTATAGATTAAGAAAATTATAGTCTCTTTACTCATAGTGTATAGATCTGTTAGAAAAACGTGTCACAGCGATTATGGAACTACCACCTTAATAGGAAATACGTTCATGAATAAAAACACTTTTTACCATCAGGAAATAAGATTAAAATATACCACATGATTACACGCTAATATAATCATATTACGCATCTACTACATTGAATATGAACAATTTCACGAGGAAGAATTATAGTAATTTTTTACCATGAATGACAAGAATAGACTGATAGCCGACAGGAAATGCCAAATGTCATGATAGTCGTAGAAGTCTAGAAAGATAGTAATTTTTTACCATGAATGACAAGAATAGACTGATAGCCGACAGGAAATGCCAAATGTCATGATAGTCGTAGAAGTCTAGAAAGACACAGGGACGGTTGTGGACACGTGACTCCGCTGCTGACATCTAAAACAAAAAACATAATCCGGATTAAACGGATTACACATTTTCATAAGTTTACAAAAGTGTTTTCGCAATTTGTACTTGATAGTTCAGAGTTAAAGGAAAAAATTTGTTAGAAAAAACTAGTCCGGAACAAAAAATCCAAATTTTCCAGCTAGATACTACTCTCAAAAACAAAACCTGGTTCTTCCTGGGGGGGGGTAGAGGGGCGGGGCGGAGTACCGACCCCCCTTCCATTGCGAAATTGGGTGCCCCTCAAGCATCAACTTTTTTCCACAAAAGACTTTTTAACATCTACTGAAGTTTGGCTATGTCTCTGTGGTGAGTTTTTTCGTCCTTTCTTTGTTAACAATGTGTCTTATATAACATTGGTGACCATATGGCAGATAGTGCATCATACTAATCCACGCACAACCAGTTGATAGTTATTAATACTGCTAAAAATTCCATTTCTAAAGACTTACCTCGCCAAAAAATGCAAGAAAACCAAGGCAGAAAAACTCCCTAGCATCTTACCATCCAGGTTGTGACCCGTTGGAAGAAAAAATACAGGCTGGCGCCCCAGCAAACCAAAGCCAGCAGAATATAGACGATCGGGCGGGGCAGCAGCTTTTCACGACTCACCATCTAAAACAAAAAAAAGGTCTATGGTATTCATACAGCCGTATAAGTCCGTTCAGCCGGCAAAATTACGAAATAATCACGCCACAATTTGATCTAATGCACTATTAATGATGTGATTATCGTAATATTTTGCCAAATGAACAGCCATACGGCTGCAAATATGAATCGACACTTTTACAGCCGTATGTCCGTTCAAATAGCAAAATTACGCAAAACATTACGCCACCAACTTATGCTGAAGATAATATGCAATTGGTGAGCGGCGTCATTATTGTTGATAATTTTGCCTTCTCAACGGACATGATCGGTTAACGAATCCAGTTGGCCATTAGGGCTTGGATTTTGGAATTAGGAAGAATTTGCAGATTCTAGATTCCGATGTTTATATTTTTCTTTAGTAATCCATCGTTTATTACAGCACACAGCAATTTTTTCGGGTAGACTGCTAGATATTCCGTTGCAAAAATAAGCAAAAAAGTGTTCAGAGTAATTTCCGACGACTTTTCGACAATCAGGTTTAAAAGGGAATGCGGCCAAAAGCTTACTTTCATAATGATATAAAAGACCACATATAACATCAGATTGCAAATGACAATGGCCAGAAAAAAGGAAGCGAAATCAGCCGGCTGCTGAACGCAACCAACAATCACACTGAAATAAAAAAATGCAAAGTATAGTTTATTTTAGTTCGAATTTAAGCATTACTAAAAAAATATCAAACAAAAGACAATAATTACAGTCCAACAACAAAAAACAACAGGTCTAATTGAAATTTGATCTCAGTTTCTCCAAGACTTCATCCGGTAAAACAATCTCCAAAATATCATAAATTAACGAATGATCCTCTAGTTTTTCGACGAACAAATTTATGGAGGGAAAACTCACAAAGCCCAGTTCATGATATTGCCACAGGCCAAAAAGAGCAGTCGTTTCTGAAAAAAAAACAGAAAAAAATAATACAGAATATGCAAGTTGGTTTTTTTTCATTCAAATTAACAGTTAACTATTGATTTTGATACACTGTAGTTACACTTTCCCATTAATTTCATCCATTCAAACTTTACAATGGACTGAAAATAACTGTGTAAAATCAATAATATTACAGCTATTGTGAGTGTGCCACAGGGGTGTAAAGGGGGGACTTCACCAGAAGCAACGCCACGCGTTCAAGAATAGACTTTTATTAAAATAAGTCTGGTGTGGAATACAGCAAAGGACAGAACGTATGAAGATCTGGAGGGGATACACAAGGGTTACAAGCTGGTGGCTGAGATGGCAGGCAGTAAAGTTCTAAAGGCCGCTAAGACCAAAGTGAGGCCCGGGGCAAAAATACCCCAGTATATGAGGGAACAATCTGATGTAGAAAAACATTGTGTTTTGGCTTAGGCCAAAACTTTGGAAACCACACCACCAGGCTCAGCCGCCAGCCTAACCCAAACAAAAGGCAAGGAGCAAGCCAAAGCAAAGCAAAGTGCAGCAAGAGGAGCGCCTAGGCTAGCTTTAGGGTTGTAGGCTAGCCAAGGCTAGCTACAAACACGGGTTACTGTAGGTTAGTTAGCTAATCTTGAGTTACGTAGTTAGTTGTTCTGAAAAAGGGGGGCGTAACACTATTCCAATACCGAGGGTATAAATCACTATTTTCGTCACTTCCTGGTTCCTGGTCGTCTCTTTCGCATAATATAATCGCGTCATACTTACAGCCGTATGTCAATTCAACTGCTAAAAAATAAACTGCACCCATATATACATGGTTGTAGGGGGCCGGACTTCCACTCTCTTACCAATCAGAACCTCACTCTCCAACCCCATAACGATCAAAAGTTCACTCCTACTACCCCCCTTCTCAAAATTTTTACCCAAACTCCCCCTCAGCCCCCTCTCTCAAAGTTTATCGACGGCTCACATATGTATATATAGCTACACCTTATAAGGTATGTAATATAATATGTGCGATGTGATTCGTTCATAATCCTGCCAGCTGAAGACATAAACGACTGAAAGTATGAATGGACCATTTTATTTCATTGCCACACGTACGTATATACTACATATATACCGTATAATATGTACTCAAAAATTTATAGTATGTATTATAGAATTCCCTATTTGTACCGACTAGCTACTCTTGTGTCTCTGCCCTTGCTCAGTATTACCGTATACATAATTATTATTTATGAAATATTTTCTAAAGTAACACTGCTGTTTCATGTCTTAAGCCTTTCCATCAAGACAAAGTGCTATATCCAATTTAAATAGTTAAAAAATGTCATTTCAGTAACAATCCATTAACTTTACTATATAATTAGCAAACAAGCATAAGAGTAATAATGATTATACTGTCCTGGGTGATTGTGGTCACATGCTGCTATTAGATAAATTTAATTGCGCTTTAAGTTAAGTTCATATTAAGTACATAGTTATTAAATCAGAAAATACATAATAGAAATATATACAGTCAAGTGACTTTTCGCGTGCAAAACAGAACAGCATAGCCACGTGATACTGATACTAATGTAAAGTCTGACCAAAAAATGTTGAACACTGAGTAAAAACAAAACATGTTAGTTCATTACGAAAAGAACAATAAAGCCGTCAAGAGTACAGCCAGTAGCTGCTAAAATCACGCTACTACTTGTATTCTCTCAGTGTTCAATATTTTTTGGTCAGACTTTAGTTCCAAATTCTACACTCGATCCATCAACTAAATTAACGAATTCAATTTCATCTAGTAGCACAATAATATTGTAACCGGGCATTCAGGCTTGGGTACACTGATAGTTGATCGTCTAGGGCCGAACACCCGATTACACTGGTACCGTCGCAGCCCAAGGCTGTACCTTACCAGGTTCGTACATTGCGTTGTGACTTAAGCTTGACTTAACTTAGTACAGGATGACACACAAGAACACAACTTACAGTTTGGTTTTATTTAACGCACAAGTTGGCAACAGAGTAGACTCTTCGTTGGCTCGGACCTGTAGTAGGGGCTGGTTTGGTAAAAGGGGAAGGGGAAGTGGGCAACTGTAGCAAGCTGAGAGATAGAAGAGACCTGAGGAGAACTGACTGATTTGCAAATGTGCGCGGTTTATATAGCCGCTTTTGCGTTCTCATTGAGCTTGATTGGCTTAATCATTTTAGCCAATCAGCAATCAGAACTTGGGTCGTTTGGCCAATCACAATTAGCCACTTTTTATGCGGCTCCAAGAATCTTTAGTTTTTATGTCGTTATAACTTAGTTTCTCATGCTCGTGGTTCTAGAAGTTTGAGAGAAGCTAGTTTTTATGAAATTTTTATTACCAAAATTAGCTTTTTAAACCATTTTTCGCCGATTTTCTCATGCCGCTTAAGCCTAATTTCCGCGTGATCCAGCACGCGCTCAGACATCGACAGTATCTTACGGTAGTTACTGTAATTTTAGGCGAGGCGTCCTAGTACTGTAGCTAGTCCTACTGTAGGTTAGATGTGTTCCGTACCTACCGTATGTCTGAACCTACCGTACTTGTTTTTGACTTTGATATTTTGTGCTGATTTGGACTTAGAATTTTTGAGCTTATTTAGTATGGGAGTTTTCAGGGTTTATTATAATATACTTTAGGCGGAAGGGGTACTGTTACAATATGTTCACTAAATTAGCTACCTGAAAAATTTGCCCAATCCCATCAAAAAAGATTTAGCTTAAAGTTGGCCAAATAGAACCATCAAAATAAATTTTTACCTAAATACGCTCAACCTATTAGTACAAAAAGAACGAACGAGATCAAACTGAGTCGGTTAAAAGCACAGCGCATGGTTACAGTAATGTTAAGAAGATTTACTTACAATACTTAAGATTTAATAACAGAATATACAAAGTTTTGTCTCTCGAACTGGTCCTATACAATATCTAAGTCCGAGACTATCTAATCTAGCTATGGCACTCGGTAAAACAGCTACAGCATAATCGAAAAAAACCATTTTCATAAGCAGTGTTGATAATATACACCAAAAAATAAAAAAAAAACTTACTGGAAACAGGGGCACGAACCACCGACCCCCAGGGTTGGCCTGCCATTCTTGGCGAATTCGTTGAATCAATTGCCTGTCTGAAAAAATTTAAAAAACCTACAAATTGGTTGGTTTAGTTTTTCGACGGAAAATACCAGAGAAAATCTTCGAGAAATTGTCGATTATTTGGTCAAATTTGGTTAACAGCGGACGTACCAATTTTTTTTCTGACAAGCCAACACAAACAAATTAAGGCAAAATCCTGCGGGTTTTCTTTTCGTCAAAATCTTCAAAATATTTTCAAACTACCGATGTGGGAACTAGCCTTTTTTAATAGCATTTTTTAAGTAAAAAAGACGATGGTACGTACAATGTGGGCTGCTGTTGTGCTTTAAATGTAGAATTTATTTTTCACATCTTCTATTTTTGACATTTTTTTGGCAAAATCATTCCTTTCAGTGTCTATTGCAGGCTGTACCAAAAATAAAAAAATTGTCGTCGCTCGAATTTCAATCGGCGAAAACCCGTTTGGACCACAAATTACGACAAACCTGCGCAAATCATATGATTTTTTTAAATAGAATTTTCATGCTTTGGCGTCACTATAATTTTCTGACGTCAGAATTTTGGATAAACCATCTTACGCAGTTGACACATAGCGTTGGTCTTATAAAACCAAAATAGATTTGCTTCAACTAATTTCGAAACAAAAGCGGTTTATTCTGGAAAAAAATAGATTCAACTATCAAATTGTTTTTCCTATTGTTAGAATAAATTTCATCAGCTATTTTTCTGCGTCATAATATTGCCATGAAAATGACAAAAATAATTTAATATAATTCCACAGAATGAAACCTGTCTAAAGCAGTATCAGCTTAAACGTCAAAAAGTGGCAAAATATAGAACGCTTATTACATTATCTGACGAATAAAGATTAAACTTGGAGTTAAATAAACCTGTGACAAAACAAGACGTCAAACTAGGCTAAGCTTAGATTTGATTCAGTTTTTAAAGTTTTGCTCGTCGTAACGTAAGCAAAACAACTCTATTCAATAACCAACTCCTACATAAATTATATAATATAAATAATTTATGTAGGTGTTGGTTATTGATTATAATTTTTATTTCCTTATAGTGAGTAAAAACAGTAAAAAGCGAAAATAGCAGAAAAAACATTACTAAAAGCAAATTTTCTAGTGCTTTCTAGTAGCTGTTTTCGTGATTTACTATTCACCCTAAAACACAGACTTACTAATTTTCCACTGTCCTTTGTAGTAAAATTCAATGCTGATCAAAGTGAGCAGTAGCAAAAATAAAATACTGAACACGATCCAAAAAATGGTACCGCCGAAAAGCTAAAACAAATAAAGAAAATAAAAAACAAAACTGAAAACTGAAAAGTTTCAAAAAATGAAACAAATTCAATTTGCGCCTCGCCAAACTAAATTCAACATCAAGTTCACTTTTTATAGCGACTAAAGTTTGACCAAAAAATGTTGAACACTGAGAGAAAACAGGCGGTGTGATTTGAGCAGTTATCGCTGTACTCATGATGGCTGAAATTTATTCTTTTCATAATGAAATTTCATGTTTTTGGTTTTTGACTCAATGTTCACCATTTTTTTGGTCAGACTTTAGTTTATGCTACTCTTATGATATTACTTCTATCCAGCAAAGAAACCAGAAATTAATTTACATCAGTCTTCTTAGCTTAGTCTGGCTTACTTTGCTTTAGGTCGATTCATACTGTATATACAGCATACAGCTGCTTATTTGGCAAAATTATGGGAACAATCACGCGAAACATAAACAGCAGAAAATTTTTAGCTAGTGGTGTAACCTGGTCATAAATTTTGTCAGGTTAAAACGGACATACAGACAAAATAGAAGCATGAATCGACCATTAACTTCTTAAAAAATTGCTAAGATGACTGTGTTTTCAGCACAACACAAAAATATATATATCAAAAGAAAACGACACTCCTCATACACCCAAATCTAAGAATCAATTTTCTGAATTGGATTAAACGGAGTAGATTACAATTAATAGTATCAAGTATTAATGGTTACAACTGTCATCCATAACTTAACTCAGGCTGTATAAAATAAAATGCGCTGTCAAGATATGTTACTAAGTACTGCATCGTATAGCACATTCTTTTTTCGCTTCACAGACAACTAGTTTAGTATAAAAATTTAGTGTCAAAACAAATTTTAATCTAATCCACTTAATCCACTATTTAATCCGTGTCAAACGTACGACGCCGACAACGGACAATAGGATCAGGAAGGCCATGACCACATAGGCCGTGTGGGCATTGGCATTGATGTCTGGATGTCGCACTTGGTAGATCTTCAGCATGCCCAAGGCTCCGATCATGTACATGAAGGCGGTATCTGAAACAGAAAGAAAAAGCACTGGTTCTGCAATTTGTGGCCTCAGGCAGTTAGTTGTTGCACCAATTATATACAAGTCTTACAATTGTAACAATAATCAGGCGGTTCAGAATTGATGGCCTCTGAGGGCTAGCTTTAGCAAATTAATATGTAGATATAGAAGCGGAATTATGTGGGGGTGGAGCCGTCGATAGAGGGGCGCTGACGCCGTTTTAACAAATCGTGACCATTTTTGGGGTATAGTAAGCCAATCTGGAAAAAGCAAGAGTGAACCTTATTGGGGGAAAACAGGATCCAAGGGCCTATTCCTTTACCGGATTAAAGGGTTAATTATAATCGGACTAAACGGTTTAAAAATTAAGCTTAAAATGCCATTCCAAAACCTCTGGATTAAACGGACTTAACTCATAGCGCGCTGCTTTTTAGTCGGACTAAATGGACTTAACCATGCACGCTAATGTTAAGCGTGCATGTTAAGTCCGTTTAGTCCAGTGGTAGTTTTGGAATGGGGTCTGACTAAAATTAAGCCGCTGACTTATTTTAAACCGTTTAGTCCGTTTAGTCCGACTTGTCATTCCAAAACCTCGGACTAAAATAAGTCCAGTCCGTTTACAAAAATTACAAAATTTTCTAATACTGTTATCCACTTTTTCTCAACATTTGGGACCCTTCTCCCCGAAACCTCGATTTGGGTTAGGGGGTCCCCCCCATATCCCCGCTCATGGGTTGCAAGGACTGGCAGCTAATCGCGATCACTCACATGCAAACTTGCAAATGTAACAATAATCTACGTATGTGTGTGTGTTTGTGTATGTGTGTGTGTGCCAACTGTGAATGAGAAGTCAGGTGCATGGGGTTGAAAACGGTCTTGAATTTCATTACGTATCACCTCTGAGTCTACTTATCACTAATAAATGTTTAAACTCTATCTAGAACTCGTAATTCAGTGCAACTATCGTCTGCGAAAAAGTTCACAAAGTTTCTTTGTAACTCTTGCGCGCACCCCCACATGTCGGCTTTAGACCAAAATTGTTACAGTTAGCAAACATAGTGACTAGTGAGTGAGATGCAAATCAAGTTCTTTTAGAAGGACCCCACTTCACAAAACTTGACTTTCAATTGAATGGTAAGCAGACGATAAACATATGCAATACGTATACAGCGCACCAATTTTCCAAGTTTTCAGAATTAGTCGTAGCTAAATAAGGTTATCGTGTTCATTTTTTGTGACTTGCGAGTCGTAAAACGATTTCAATCTTGAGCATATAATTTTCATGCACTTACACTCAAGTCTGAAAAAGTGGTCGCTTTTTTAGTCAAAAGCAGTTGTCAAAGTTACAGAAAAAACGCAAAAAATTTAATGTGTTTACGGGCTATATTTGATACTCTGCCAAGATGCATTAAGCAATTGTCACAATGAAATGGCTAACAAGGATAAAATATAGATGTAAGCGTCAGGCTTACAATTAACATCTTCAATGTTTTGGTGACAACTCTGTGTCACGAACAACTTGCAAATCGGATCTGTGTGCGCAACTACATTGTGCTTGTCACAGTTCAAATATCAGCATACGTCATGACAGATTCCGTTCGTAAAAAACAGGCTTACTGAGTTACTGACCACACACAAGCGTGAGGCGAATTTCGATGGATAACCCCCGTTTTTGCTACCCCACAAAAACAAATTCGCCCCCTACCTCTAAAGATAGGTATTTCAGTCCCCTCCAGAATATCGAGAAGGGATGGCGATTGGAGACCCCACAAAGGGCAAATTGGGCCCCCTCCCCCCAAAGACAGGTACTCATTCAGTGCCCTTCAGAATATCTAGATGAGATAGCTCAATTAACCGAAATTGGTGGCTAACGAAGCCAAATTCATGCAGTCGCACGTAGACCACGATTTCATAACACACTGAACTGTAACCAAGTCCCCTCCCTCACAAACTGAAACTTATCCCCCATTAACTCATCCAATAAATTTCCAGGGGGGCTCGGAGCCAGACAGGCCTCCTGCTTAATAGGCCCCTTTTTTAACTTTTTAAATACAGGGTGGACTGCACCAAATCAGATTAACGTAAGTATGAGCTCGTGCTAAACTCCAGCTAAAGAATATTTTGTTAAATCGCAGTTAAACCTCAGCTAATCCTCAGTTACAACTGAAATTTAAGCGCCAACTGCGCTAATCCGATTTGGTGCAGTACATTTAAATAGATTTAAGGAATCTAAGCCTGAGCTAAATCTATTTAAGATAATCGTCAGTTAATCGGATTTGGTCAAGTCCAGCCATAAAATATAGATTTTAGTACCACACATTGAAAATTGAATCGCTTCGACAAAATTCTGACAGTACGTCGTTTTGCATTTTTGGGCGCGAGAAACATACAGCTTGATATGCCTTTTGGTCACTGTTAGTAAATATTAGTACGTATTTAGACACGGTTTCCAGTACAATCCACGCTAACGATTCAAAAAATTCGCCCACCAAATACACACTGTCAAACACGCCAACACAACTACGTAAATTCTGATCTGTTTTTTGTTTGCAAATAATCGCGCAGATAACATAAACGACTAATGTAACGCAAGCGGTAGTATGATAAGAACACAAATCGCGAATATACTAGACAGCCTCACAAGCAACAGCGCTCGCGTAGGCCAAAAATTCTGAGTCGGGTCGGGTCATGTCAGGGTCAGCTTCCATTTCCGGCGTTAAACCCCCACGATTTGCATATCAAAACAGGAATCTTCTAGTGTCAAACAATTTGCACTTGCGCAAACGATTCTGTTAATAAATTTAATTGTGGTGGCGACCTTGTAATTACGTGACATGATGCAAGCAACACTTCAAGCCTGATTTAGACGTATGTCAATAATTGACAAAACGGGAAACCGAAATAATGTACATTTACGATTATAAATTGAAAACTAAAATATAATAGCTATCTGTCAAAACATGAACATAATCATCAAGTTTCAGACCAAGTGGGTATACTACGGTAGCTCACGCTGTAATTAGCCATGTTGTTTTTAACCCATCAATTGCAGGCACTCCGCTATTATGACACACTATATAACTGCTACAAATTTACACAAAATCAGTCTTAATTTTGAATTCAATCAAAGCTGCCTCTAGACCGAATTTTCTTCTACTACCCTCTAGACGTCTGTAGTTTGCATTAAGTCCCATTACTCAAACCAAGATTAATCTCAACCTGAAATCTGCTTTTAAAGTGCTTAAAGCGAGTCTTTTAAAGTGCATGAACCGAGTCTATACTTCCCAATAGCCGTGTTGTGACTAGGTGTCTGACGCTGTTTACTCCCAAAACCTTGGACGAAATACAATGCTAGTATCCAGTGCTCTCTTGCTTGCGTCTCTTACTGTAACAATCGCACAATATAGCTCACAGGAAATCACCTGGCCACTGTCTCACTGGCAACGAGCCCTCATTCAGCTCGCCAAACAGTCCAGGCACCATCTCAGACATCGTCACCCTAAGCAGCAACCAGTCGAGGCATCGAGTGAAGAGTCGACCACCGCATTTCAGCCAAAAATTGTGACCCTGAGCCCTTTTCAATTTCTGAAGCCATTTGTCAGAGGTCAAGTTTTGGGATCCTTGCTACGGTTGCGATTTGGATAGACTTCACAACCACACGACACAAAATTCCCTTTCGCTTATCTGGGCCAAACTCTGGGTAAAACCTTCCGACTAAATCCGATCCACAGCCAAAGCCACAGGACCTGGAATCTCTCTTGCGTCAGTCACACAAGAAACCACATCGATTAACACACCAATTTTTGACTATTTTGCTTGCGAAGTTTTACTTGCTCTGTTTTGTCATTGCTGCATAAATTAACCATTGTGCCAATAATAACTATTGCTTAAATTGATAAAGTGAGCCTTGAACGATGAGCCACAACGGTGGCTTAACTTTCGCGATCGAATCACATCTTTAGGTTTCAGCCTAGGTTCCAATAATTTTTAATTTTCATCAGCACGAATCTACAAAAAGTACCAAAGGAGCTCTATAGTCCAAAGCATGGTAAAAAACGTCATGCTGAAATTAATAAAATTACATTCAAATTTTCGATTGCAACGGAAATCAACAATTATTGTTTAGCTCAGAGTAAAATTTAGTATTTCGAGCAATACTATTGTTTATTTATACTATGTCTATATATACGTAGGCCAGTGTATACATATGTGTAATGGTACATACTTAACAAATGTTTTAATTGCTAAATGAACATACATTATTTTACGTAAATGTTTTTGTCACAAAAGCACAAATGGTACAACTTTTTGTTATTACATATGTACGTTTTTGTAATTATATAACCAGTTTTCGTGAATTCTTGTTATGTTAATGTTGTTCTAAACATTGTTTATTAACGTTAATATAAATGGGTTTGAAAATAAAATTTAATTCTTTGTTAAATAATGGCTGCTGTTGACATTCTATTTAAGGACTCGTTCTATTAATAAATTGAAAATTGAATCTTTTTAAACGTCACAAGAGGCTTTCGAGAACTGAAACTGAACAACATTTGTTCCTTTGTTACTGAAGGTCGAACTGATTTATCTGAAGCTTTATCAAAGCAACATTAGCCCATTTGTTCTGTTTTACGCTGCAATCAAGAGTGATTGTCATTTGTCAACATTGGATGTAGTGTATCGTATACATGTACACGGGGTCTCGGGTCTGGGGCGGTTTGTCCTGGAATTTTCGAAATTTTAGGGAGGGCTTGTCTAGACGTTTAGGGGCTTGACCTTACAAACACGCCACAATTTCCAATTTTTGCCTGAAATGGGAAAATTTTTTGAGAAGTTTTGATATTTTTAGCGGTTTGTTCGCTTTTTGCTCATTTTTGAAGCATTTTACAGCGATCTGGGGCGATTTTGGAGTTTTCGGGTACCTTTTGCAGAATCAAGGAGGGGGGCTTGTTCCGATAGGTCAAATCTGAGTGGGAGCATGTCGCGAAATCTTAAAACTTAGGGAAGGGCTTGCCCCCCCAGAACCCCATGTATATACATAAATAAATGTATCTACTTCCGACCTTTGCAAGAGCACCACCGTGGGCATTCTCAAAAGTGAGTGATCGAAGGATCTATTGTTCCTGTTGTATGACAGTTAAACATTTCAGATTTGTCTTATCTGCCCATAACTTGAATTTCAGGCTTATATATTTGCCTTAATTAATATATTTGCCATGGTTCCCCATGCCTGGTGCACCAGGTGACCCATAGAGCGAGGACGCATGGGGCTTCAAGAACCTATCCAAGAAATATGTTGAATTTAATTTTTAATATCAAGCATATATACGTTATACGTATACCTCATCAAAATTTATCATCAATTCATCAATTTCATCAATTTTCTCACAGCACAGCGGAAACCGTTGAAGACAACGAATTCAACTACATACATCAACTGAAGAACCCAACTCTTCAGTTACTAGTAAGCATATATAACGCTACCCCGCTTTTATATAATATATATTAGACTTAGAAATCTTCTCTTTCATCAACGATCACCCACCTCTCCACAATCAGTCAGCAGTACTTTCAGTTTTATTCCTAATGAACTTTTCTGTACTGTCGATACGGCTGGTTTGTGACACGATTACTCATTCCCAACAGACATACTTTGTGACTTCAACTGGGTAGCGCGGTCGTTACATTAAGATTAATACACCAAGTGGAACAAGAATAAATTTAATGAATTATATATTCCTTCAAAAAAATCAAAACGTTTAATCAGAGCTATAGACTTCTGTGCGGACACGACTGGCCAAAATTTCGTTACTAAAGCTAATGATTTAAATTTGTACAAATATTTTGCCCCATGTGGTTAACATAGTTAACATGTTAAATGTTGAATTTAACATTGGTTGTCATCTTGTTTTGCTTACACTTGTTTGTGCTGCATTTGCGTTTTCGCTAGCATAAGCTCGATTTTTTTGTTTTATTAAAATAGTATAGTCTACTACTATCTGTCAGTTATTTACAATGGCAATGATTTCCAAAAACAAACAAACAAACAAACAAACATAGCTGTTAAAACGTCGGATAAACTCAAACCTCAAACGTTTGTCACAAACTTTGATTAAATTTTTTCAGAAGAAACGCACAAAGATGAAGACAGGACACGGAATTACGGCATGTTCATTCCCAGCTGCGTTCAATTCTGTTTGAAGATCGAAATGGAGTCTATGCATTTTAAGTAAGCGTAAGATTAAGTTTCAACTACATGCACCTAATTATCATGTATAACACCACAGTAATAACACCTTTCCACACAGCTTTGTCAGAACCAGGACATTTTCCTATTCTAAAGTATTCATAATGGCTATTGTAGGAACCATATGTCAATTCAACCTGCTTTCTGCAAATTAGATGTTCTGAACAATAAATTTTATTAAAAATATATTGCGCTCTAATAATACAGATTGTACATGCGTTCTTATAATTACAGATTGTACATAAATCAGCTACAAATTTGTAAATGACTGGCCGATACAGGTAAAAGCAAATAAACTTAATAGTTTCAAAACATGAAGTGAAATGACTCCTTCTGGGAAGGTTAGTTAACTTAGTTATGAAAAATGTTAGTGATAAAATTGAGTTTACATTCAGCCCTAACAAATCTGTCGATAAATGCGTAATCAGTTAGTTAGAAATAATCACTGCCATGGAAGGCTAGCGGCCTGGAACCGAAGGTAGAAATTTGTTTTTGTATCCAGGTCTAGCTTTCTTTGTTTCTCAATACTAATTCCAGGAGTACATAATAGTGTCGCACTCTCTAGAAAAGCTAGACACTCCTCTCCTGCCTGCGTTCTAGCGCAGACAGATACGTCGTCGTTTTCGGCGTACATGTTGAAGTTAATATATATACATAGGTAGCTATCTAGGTGGCCAATCATCGTGTCGATTCTGTGCTTAAACACACTTCAGTACATAATCGCTAATGCACTGATAAGCAATAAGAAAATGACAGAAAATAACCCACTAATATTTCATAGTATAGGCGTAAAACATCACAAAAGGTTTGCTAATGCAAATACCTTTATAGAAATTTTGACAAACTTTCAGCAAAATTTATTGAGAAACTTTTACGAAATTGAGAAAAGTTCATATCTAAAAACATTATCAACTAATTTTGCTGAAAATTGTCAAATTGTCCCCAAAGGTATTAGCAAACCGTTTGTGCTATTTTTTCCTGCTGCGCCACAGCGCAGCAGGCTTCTTTAGAATGAGTCTGTCGGATAATAACGTGTATTTTGAAAGGATTTGTGTGTGCGTCTGTGTATGTGTTCATCAATGCTGCTGTGCGGCTGCATGTGAGCATGAATGTGTGCGCGCAATGTGTCTGTTACTGCAGCTGTGTTCAGTATGCGGCTGGCTGCAATTGTACATATATGTACGTATGTATGCACACAATATTGCAGATGATAAAGTTCATTTGCATATTCACTTGTCTGAACGATTTACAGTTATAATTTTGCACTAATATAAAGCATAAAGAATATACAAAAGTTTGTCACACATTTCATTGCACTATATAGACAATTAAAATTGTGAAGACTCAAATTATATACGTTGTTCTCACATCGTTCACTGATTCACCTATATAGTCTCGTTCACATACACAGACCGTTCATAAGTAAAACTTTTCAAGTTTTCAAGTATTTTCTATCAACATACTGCTTAAAATAAACAAACTCATGGACACTAAGACAAATCACTAAATCAGCCCACTATTTTGAGAAAAATAAGCAGACTTAAAACTTAAAATTCACTGTTCTGACAAGCACGGGGTTACCACATAGCATCGTTTATTAAACGGCAATTTAAGCGCATCTCATGAAATTGGCATTTGTTTTGAGCATTCAAAAAATATTGCGTACCTAGCCAAAAAACAGAATCAAAATATGTTTAGAAAAACACCAAACGGGCTGTACAGTTATATCTAAGACACACACTTGCAACTGTCAACACATATAATATTTACAGCATCGACTGTTATGAGTATTTGCTGCGCAGCAGATTTCATTTCACGGAGTGATAATATAAGTTTAACAGCTTTATGCCCATTTTGCATTAGGCTTTGCTTGTTACAATATAGTATGAACTAATAATGAGTTATTAACGTTTTATCACTTTCTTATTGGTTATCAATGTATCAGCGATTATATACTAAAGTGTTTTACAAAACCTACACGCTGATAGTACTCTTGCTACTCTTGTTGTTGCTGAAATTCTTGGTTCAGGTTAGTATACCCAAGACACGTCACTATGTTTGTCAGTAGTTCCGCAGTCATTCAGCGTGGATTAATTCTATCTATTTGCAAGAGATCACGCGAGTCAAGCTAAAACAATTTCATTAAATATAAACATTTCTACAACAATCCATGTCAGCAGTAGAAAAGCCAAGCTATCTTAAGCTGTCGAAAAAACAAGTAAAATCTACTTTCTTCTTGTGACTACGACAAAAGTACAATTAAGATAAAGTAAAAATCCATTCAAAATAACATACTGATAATGATAATTGATAATCAAAAAACGCTGGACGCTCAAAAACAAGTTTTTCTTCGATTTTCTGGTCGTGCTTTTGTCACTTATGTAGTTAGGAACAACATTACAATGTACTATATACTTCTAGCGTATGCTTATGTTTATGAAAAACACAAAAAACAAATTTATATAAATAAGTCCACCAGGTTTCTTGAAATAAACGTCAAAGGTTAGAGCACTTAACAAACTGTAACTCTTTTGTTCATTCATCCTATGACGTATATACAGACTACGAAACTAAGTGCATTTTCATGTACTGTAGATGTAAAAATAGTCTAGAAGCAGACTATACAAACGCTCTTTATAGACCGCTGCCAAGTCAAGCCGTTGTACACCTTAACTTACCACCAACCTTAAACCATAACTTAACCTGTTTTCAAGTTCAAGAATAATTGCTGTACCCAGAGTTCAGGCTTTAGGACGCACATAAGGACCAATGTTGGTCAGAATCAAATGCCGTGACGAACTGACAGAAAATAATAGCAAAAACACACAAGAACAAAGCGCAAAATCAGGGAAAAATAGTCTTGCTCAAACGTCCAATTCGCTGCCTCTTCTCTCGCCCCAAAAATCTACGTTATCCTCAAGTTTGTTTCGAGCTGAGAACATATTCACAATACGAAATATAGGTAACTAGCGTAGTGAGCATCTATACACCTTCAAATAAAATTATGAACAATCTAAAAAACTCCTGCTTTGGCAAAAGCAGTTTTTTATGAATCCACCCATGGGACGGACTGGCGTTGGAATTTTGTCCTGAAAACTTAGATTTAGTTTAAATTAAATTTAGTTCTTCTTGTAACTGTTATATTAGACTGTTCTTCTTGTCGAGTGTATTATCAGACTGCTCGTCTAGTCGACTGGTTTAGCTGACTATTCCTCTTCTTGTCGACAGTTATAACAACAGACTGGTCTTTTACCTGTTGTGCCACAGCACAACAGGTCTCTAATTTTGATTTTTGGCGGAATACACTGGGCTTGTAGTGCAATGTACGTCTGTGCGTTAGTTTGCTTTGCATATTAGAGCTACTGCGCGAGCGTCACATCATTGTCTAGTGCAAAAGTTACACTATAAGCAGGAAAAATGTCAATGTGCGTTTGTTTTTGCTGATAGTACCAACATTTGACCAAATAATTTTGTTGGCAGCATCTTATATTTCCTGTGAACTGTAGTCATTTTTGGTCATGAAAGAATGAATACACTTCTCACTCATCAAAACAACCCATTCCTACATAATTTGTTGTAAGATAATTAAAACTACTTCCAGTTTTTGCATAATCAACTTATTGTAAGATTGCATAAAAACGCATTGACTTTTGCATACACATTTTACAATAAGAAAATTATCTGCTGCACAACAGGTTTTAGCTGACCTGCTGGTCAGCTTACATGAACATAATTCTTAATACTTACTGAAGGTTTTGCCGCAGGTTGGGCTTGTTGTCGACTGTTTTAACATACGGTTCATCTTCTTATCGACTGTGTTATCAGACTGTTCTTCTTTTGTCGACAGTTTCAGCAGACAATTCTTCTTATTGTCAAGTGTATTATCAGACTTCTTGTCAACTCTTTTATCACACTGCTCTTTTTCGTATCGACTGTTTTATCATACTATTCTTACCAACTGTTTTATTAGACAGTCTTATTGTCGACTGTTTTATCATACTGTTTTCTTCTTATCGACTGTTTTATCACACCGATCTTCTTGTCGACTGTTCAGACTGTTCTTCTTCTTGTCGACTGTTTTATCAGGCAGCTCTGCTTTATAGTTTTGAATTGTATTCTAAATGAAATTTTTTACACTAAATTTACTCGTATATCTACTATCTACACGGTTGAAAATCTTGTCTTGAAATCTTGATTGGAACATAAAACTCAGCATAAATAGCGTAATGTTGATTTGACAAATAAAACAAAGCTCATCCTTCAATCAGGAACAAGTGTTTCGGTTTTCAAAAGCCACATGTGATAATTATAACCAAAGATTCAATTTTTAGTTTATTCATAGAACCAATATTTTTTTGTAAATTAAAATGGACAACTATGCCGAAGACAGCCATTACTTAACGAAAACTAGTTTTAATATACCAATTTAAGTTACCATAAAAAATGTTTACAACAACACTAAGTTACGAATGCCCGAGAATTTGTTACATACATATTACATATGCAAGAAACTTAGTTGATTCTACACAATTACTTATTTACCATGAAAAGTTGTATCATCTCTACATTTTATTATTTATCTGTAACATTTACACAAAATCACATGGGACAGTTGAAACATCTATTATCGACGAACATATGTACGCATACGTTTACAGAGTGGTATGCAGCAGGTGACACAAAACAGTAAATTTTGTTGAAAACAGAAAGTGCTGATTTCCAAGACAATCGCAACTATTAATTTCATTACCAGTTTTAGTAAGTAAGATTTAAAATATACAAAAATTATTTACCAATTTCGCATCACCTGACGTCTGTTGCATGTATCACGCAACAATGCCATCATGAGCTATTGCCAAGACAAATTGGCACCGGTTCCAACAAAACATACAACAAACACGTTTTTTCATTTGTGCATTTTTGGGTATTCTAGCTAAATTCTCAAACCAAAAACTACGGAAACTACGCTGAAACTGAAACATGTGATTTTATCAAGAAACAAAAAGTTCTGCACAAGTAATTGCGAATAGGATTATTGTTCAATTTAAGCAAAAGCGACAATATTTATTGGCACAGTGGGTACCTAAAATCTACAGCAATAACAAAACACAATAGGTGATATTTCACATGGCGATGAAAGTTGCGTACAAAATTTGCGGTGATTTTGTGTGTGACTGACACTGAAAAGTTTCCAGTTCCTGTGGCATTGGCTGATTATTGGATTTAGTCCAGCGTTTGTTGACTCTAGTTTGACCCACAACAGCGCAGAAATAGTCGGCCTGTGGCTGTGTGGCAGTCGTTGTAAACTTTAACCAAATCGCAAGCGCAGCAAGGATCCTAAAACTTGACCTCTGACAAACGGCTTCAAAAACTGAAACGGGCTCAGGGTCACGATTTTTGGCTGAAATGCGGTGGTCGACTCTTCACTCGATGCCTCGACTGGTTGCTGCTTAGAGTCATGATGTCTGAGATGGTGCCTGGACTGTTTGGCTAGGGCTTGTTGCCAATGAGATAGAGGCCAGGTGAGTTCCTCTGAGTGAAATCGTGCAAACGTCACGGTCAACGACGCTAGTAAGAGAGCATACGAAAGTAGCATTGTATTTTGTCCAAGTTTCGGGACAACGGCTGTACAGTGTACACAGCACTTGCGCGTAGTCACAACCCTGTTTCTGCTAAGTGTAGACTAGCGGCGAGAACTTCAGAAGCCAATTTGAGGTTGATACGGATATTTGTTGAAATATTGAGAGTTAGTACTCACCGTAGACATCTAGAGGGGAGTTGAAAAAATTTGGTAGAGGCAACTTTGATTGAATTCAAAATTAAGACTGAATTTGTGTGAATTTGTGGCAGTTATATAGTGTGTCATAAAAGCAGAGGGCCTGCAATTGATGGGTCAAAAACAACATGGCTGAATACAGCGTGAGCTACTGTAGCATGATCCTGAGACTTGACAACTATTTTCCTCTTTGACAAGATGGCTAATATAGTTCAGTTTTCAATTTATAATCGCAAATATAATTTTGGTGTCCCGTATTGTCAACTATTGCCATACTTCTAAATCAGGCTTGAGTAATTACTAGGTCACCACCGTGTGCGTAGCAATTTCTTTGCGCACGTGCAATCATGTGACGCCGGAAGGTTCCTGTTTGATATGGATTTGTGGGTGCTGGTGCTACATAGCTGGGCTTCAGGGGCGGTCCCAGGGGGGGGGGGGGGGGGGGGGGGGCGCCGGCCGCCTTCCCCCGAAATTTTTTCCGACTGAAATTTTACACAAGGGTCCCCCCTTTGGTTTTTATGGTCCGGCCGGAAAATTTTTCTGATGCGTCCCCAATTGACCAAATTTGGCCTAAAAATCAAAAATTTCCCCCAATTTTTTTCTGGGGGCTGCCGCCCCCAGACCCCTGCAACTCTATGGCATACTGTTCCTTCTTATTATCTTTCATCAAAGCCTGTACATGTATACAGGAGTACATTATGCTGCATTTACATGTCTACACGAGTATATTATGCTACATTTAGTTGTGTAAAACACTGTCTGATGTGACGTTCCCATCATGTGTTTTATTTTCCTGTCGGAAAAAGTCTCCAGTTGACCAAATTCGGCCTAAAAATTGAAACATTCTCTATTTTTTCTGGGTACACCACTGGTTTTTACTACAAACAGACTCAATTCATTGCCCTTGATATGGCTGCGGTTATAACAAATTAGCGTAAAGCTAAAAAACGCTATTATAAAAAGTCAAAAAATTTCTTCAGACCTCCGCCCCCCCCCCGAAATCAAAGTCTGGGACCGCCAGTGCTGGGCTTGTTAATTATTTGCCCACGCCACCGCTGTACATAGAGATTTTGTCTAGTATGTCCTCATTGTTCTTGATTGGCATCCTTTTCAATGCTGCCGCTAACAAACGAAAACACAACATGAATTACGTAGTTTTGTGGGCTTGTTTGCGAAAGAGCGGGGGAAAACCGCATTTTCATATTTCGTCATGTACCTCATAAACTATTCGTTTTCACAGGAAACCAAAAAACTGTCATACGCCTAACCTTGTAAATTTCTGTAAATTTTCGAAATTGCGAAAAGCTTGAAGTTTTTAACAAAGATTATTGCAGTATTTAATCTATTGAACAATATATTAGAGTTTAGAGTGTTTCATGAAATATGTCGGCCTATCACATAGTCGGTAGGAGAAGGAACCCTCCAAAAAATTCGGCTTTACGTGAGAAAGGGGGGCATACAAATTAGAAAATTTGCAATACCGTCCTCGGACCCGACGTATATATATTTTATCCGTCCGCAAAAAGATTCAATATAGTATAGATTCAAACTGCACTAGTATAGTACGTACACATGTGACTGTTATGACTTACAGAGCTGGTTTAATTACACCAAAAAATTTTCAAATCCCAGACAGCGTCCATTTTTGCGTCCCGGTCAAAAAAATTGCGTGCCACAATATATATATGACAGTGCGTCCAGGTGGGGCCGTGAAATTCCTGTGCCTTTCATCGTGTATAGGTACAATAAGTTACAATAAGTTATTCACGTCATTGACATTCTAGGTAACACCAGCGTATCTAATTGTCAGAAAAATTTTCATAGGGTAAACTGTCTTCTCGATTTTTTAAAGTATATATGTTGAATTCCTCTTTGTTTGCAGTTTCAATGGAAAAATGACATGTAACATCATCCGAACACTGGCGGTCCCAGACCCTGATTTAAGGGAGGCGGAGGTCTGAAGAAATTTTTTAAGCGTTTTTCAGTTTCACGATTTATAGTTATTGCCACAGCCAAATCAAAATTAATGAGTTTAGTCAAGTTTAAAGCCTCCCGGTGCTTAAAAGTCAGTTGGAGGGGACTTCGATTCTGGCTACTTGCATGTTCCCAAATGTATGAGTCGAATGTGCGAATTGCAATTGTTTAAGGGGGTAGTGTCGCGAAAGCAGTTTTGCTCATAGGTTGCAAAAAGAGATCTTTTTGCTTTGAACTTGTACGTGCACTGAGAAACTAGTCCAATGCTATACTGTGTTAAATAAGTACTGCCAGACAGTAGACTACCAATATCTACCAATATCTTGAACCAATCACCGATTGTAAGCCAGACATCACACAATAAGGACATGAAAATTCAAAAAACTCAGCCAGATATCAGATTGGCCAGCTTGTGAAGCACACATAACGTGTCGACGCACAATTTTTTGCCACAAATAAGAAACAAGAAAAATGAAGGTTCGTTTTTCTTTTGATTTTAAAATAAGCGTCTAAATTTTTCACAATTTATCATTATTGCTGTGAGTACTTCACTGTTTACGCACAGTTTCACAGTTCAAACAGGTATTACTCCGCAACCACTCAAGCAATTTGCACTAAAATTTGTGTGCATAAACTACAACATATGTCCTTTTAGTCTATGTAAACAAACTAAACAAATAAGTTGATAATTGTGACGAAAAAATTGAATGTGAATAGGTTTTTAAAACGTCATTTTTCCGACTTTGCGACCTCACTGCAAACAGTATACTGCATCAATTTTGATGAAACTTGGCGAAAATACTTGCCTCAACATATATTTTCAAAATATATAAAGAATGATGTCTTATTTTTGTCTAAAAATGTTTTGCAGTTACGCAAAATCGACTGCTTTCGCGACACTACCCCCTTAATTCACGGAACTTAAGCATTATGTTGTAGGAGTCTGGGGGCGTTAGCCCCTAGAAGTTTAACTCATTTTTAAAAATTTCAATAGCCGAAATGCATTTTAGAATTGTACATTCTGTTAAAAATAAAAAAATGTATATTTTCAGTAAAGGGGTCTGGGAGGGGGCAGCCCCCAGATGCGTAATATTTTTCAGTTTTTAATTATTTCATTTCCATTGTAGAAGCAAAGAAGTTCACAACGGGTGTTTGACACAATATTTCAACATCAAACAGCTTCGTCGGTAAAAGGGGACTTTGTAAAACTTAATTTTTCACTTTTTTGCGTTGGCACTGTATGCATATACTTTGGTGAGAGATAGAACCAAAGAACACTAAGACACGGAGTTGCTAGGGACTGGGGTCTGGGGACGACAGCTCCTTTAGGCAGAAATTGGTCAATTAAGGACGTATCGGAAAATTTTTGTCCCAATTCGCGGCACCAACACTTGTTCAGGGCTTTTATATTTGGATCTTCTAGTCAGAATGACAAAAAAATCACTGCGTCCAGCTAAAACATTTGCGTCCGGCACTGTCGGACGCAACAAGCACGTTTTGCGAGTAAGGTTAAACTTTTTAGATAGACTGCGTTGCGAGTTGCTTGCTGTGCTGAGGATATTCTTCGAATATAAAACGCGGCACTTAAAAATTTTCGAAGCGAGCATATTTAAAAAAACTTGCCAAGTACTATCAGTGTTAAACTTTAGCCAACAGTGTCACCAATAATAACCAAAAATGTCTCCATCAGAAAAAATTTATGGAGGGTTAGTTTTGCTGACATCTTGATTAACTACGTTAAGAGATGCAACTTGAAAAGCTTAAGTTCGAAATTGATCATTGTATTGCAAAATCGTACATAATAGCCATTTTCTACGAGTAACAGCTCACATTTTACAGCAGCTAAACAACTCACACGCTCATCGTGTGCTAGTCAGCTGATGTACGCTAGAACGGCTAAGCTGTTGTTTTATAGCGAACGGCGTCCATACTCCATAGATGGACTCCGTAACCGCCACTGGGCAACGTTGCCATGTCCTGTGGACTAGTTCAAAGTTTCTAATTCCGACGCACTAATGAACATTCCACGAAACATAGCTGCAACAGGTTTTGTTAAATAACTGTTTTATGCAAGCAAAAGTTGTTAGCAGTGAACAGACGTAAATGAGAGCACTGAGCAGGCAGTTAATCATACGTACACACACGATCTATACACACACGCTCACACAGTGTTAATTGCTGACCTAGCAGCAGTTTAGCACTAGAATAGGTGCATTTCTGCGCTCTTGACGCACACGTTTGCACTATAGCTGAGGCCGCCGCGTAAAAAACCTTGCTTTCTCCCTACTACTTTGTTCTACTTGTCCCAACAAATCTGATTGGATGTCGATCATTGACTGACAGGGCAATCAGACGTGAGTAGGTGGAGCGTGAGTAAGTTGACAAATCAAGGGCAACGGCAAATTATCTGTATCTAATGAATATTGGAAAAACTTTACCTAGAGTAAAAAACTATGAATTGCCGTTAGTTGGACAGGTCTAGCACAGACAAGATATAGCCAGTCAAACTGAAATTTGGCATAGTATATCGAACCAAAATATGCCCAGTGCATTTAATCCGGTAAAGGAATGGGCCCCGAATATCTGAGATACATATTATTTTTTGTTTCGCAATATTCCTTTTTATTGCCCAAACGAACAGCCAAAACTATGTTAGTCTTTATTCGCAGGCTTTTAGCGTGCGCTGTTTCTGTGTTTGCAAAATTGATCACGAGTGTACAAGCTAAGGCAATTTCGTTAAATGTCAACTTTTCTGCAGCAGTCAATATCTCATGACAGCAGCAGAAAAGACAAGCCTTCTTAAGCTGCCGAAAAAACAAGTAAAATCTATTTTCAACTCATGACTTTGACAAGCGAACAATTATGCTAAAAGTAAAATTCCATTCAACATAACATAATAATATATACACATAATATACTAATCCAAAAAACTATGGCCCACGCTCAAAAACAAGTTTTTTTCCATGATTTTATTTCTTCATTTCGGATCGTGCTATGGACAACTGATAGTCATTTTTGTCACTTACTTAGAAACAAGATTATATATCAATGCACCGCTTCTAGTGTACACCTACGTACATAGAAAACACAAAATAATGTATTTCTACAAATAGGTCCATAGTTTTCTTCAAAGTTAAAAGGTTAGAGCACTTAACAGCAGCGCTTTTCAAACGGCAGCTTTTTGTTCATCCTATGGCGTACAGACTAGGAAACTAAGTGCAAACGTTACAATAGCCTTGAAACAAACAGTTACACTAAAGCCGATTTTAAATAGATTACCATCAAGTCAAGCAGTCACTAGCTGATCCATTTAGCCTGTTTCCAAGGTCAAGAATTATTGCTGTAATACAAGTTTGTGCTTAAGATCACAGACAGGGACAAATATAGCCCAGCTTCAGATACGGCAAAATACGGACGGAATAATGGCAAAAAAACAACTAAGCGGAAAGTTAGAAAAAACAATAATATTGGAATACCAAATTTCGTTCAATCTTCCAGATCGCCCCCCCCCCCTGCCCAAAAATCTAAAAGCTCCTCAGCGTCCCTCATTAATAGCTAATCATTACGTACCATAAAAGTGTGCTATTTCCTTTTAGAAAGGTCTTATTGGATCCATTAGGTTTAAGTAAGGTCAGTTTAAATGACAGCTAAAGTGCAACTAAACAAACAAGAGATAAATTCTAAAAATGGGTTATGTAACAGTATATACCTTTTCCGACTAAAAACAACGAAGCTGGGAAACGGGCAAAAATATCCAAATCGACAGTAGCGTAAAACAAAGTAGAAAAAAATGGCAGTAGGTTTGCGACTAAGGTTAAATGACACACCAAAGTCACTGCTATAGTAAGAAAGACTACGGTACGTATATAAGCTACGCCTAAGGCTCGATTCATACTTACAGCCGAATGTCCGTTCAGCCTGCCGAATGACTTCACTAGCAGCCTAGTGCAGTGGATCAGTCAGCGCATGATTATTTCGTCATTTTGTCGGCTGAACGGACACACGGCTGTAAGTACGAATCGAGCCTAGCCGGGTAGGGTACACGCAGAAACGCCTCTACCATCACGCGAAAATTCTTAGAATCATAAGAATATTCGTTAGAGATGTTCAAAATAAGCCAGTTAAGAATACAAAAATGTCAGAAAAACTTGTTATTGTCAAGATCTTGGAACCATAAATCTGAGAATCACAACATAAACTCTCAACAAAAATTACATATTTGCAGCCGTATAAAAAAACTGCTGACACATGATTGGCCAAATAACGTTATCTGCCGACGCTGATTGGCTAACTCCTAAAATCGCTATAAAAAGCGGAGCAAACCGGCAAACCAGCAGATATTCTATTGGGCCAATCATTTTTTAAAAAAGACTTTTAAAGAATAACTAAACAGCATTTTTTGTTGGTTTGACAATTATTTTCCTTTTCTTCTGATTTTAAGGTGGTCACTGTGGTTCATTTCATTCGTGGACGATTTTTTTGTTTTAGTTTTCCTTTGTCTATTTTTAAAATGTTATCAGTCTGTTATTTTTGTTTTCATTGCATGTTTACTTCTTCTTCTTCATATCCACTCCGCTGACTGTTGCAGTCATTGGGAGGTCGCCTGCTGACGCAAGCGGCCAGTATCGCGAAGGAAATTGATCACCGCAACAGGAGATTCCCATAACACCTCCGTTGTTGGGCTGGGGCCGAGATGCAGGAGGCGTTGTCGTTCTGTAGCTGGACAAGAGACGAGCATATGTTCCAAGGTGTCATCGTGTTGTTGGCATTTCAGGCACTTTGGACTGACATTATGATTGATTCTGTGTCTCCATGACATTAGTAATGGACAGTGACCATTTACTCTCAGCCTTGCTAGGGTCTTCCGATGGTACGTGGAGAGGCCTTTCTCCTTGTCTCGGTGCGGGGGGGCGTGGACCACCAGTCTGGTTGAAACCCTGGATTCTGTTATGCCACTCATTCGTCAGGTGTCGATTTATTGCACTAACAGCGCTGTTGTAGCTGATACCGGCATTTTGCTGGGGCAAGGCTGTAGCGGTCTTTGCAATATCATCAGCGCATTCATTACCGGGGAGGCTAACATGGCTGGGCATGGCATGTTTACTTTGTTCTAACCGTTTGGTCCTTCATTTTTCAATTCAATTCTTCCTCTTCTTCTAGCAAGCCCTCTGGCTCAACGGGTAGTCAGCAAAACAATCAAGTCCAACCCTACCAGCTGGTTTGTTGTTGGTCGAGCCAAGTCGAGTCGAAGTCCGAGACAATATCGAGTCTCTACTGTGCCGCCGAACGTATGCGATAAATAAACCTAGCTGTCAGTTGTGGTCTATGTAGTTGCGGTTGGCCCAGTCACTAAGCGGGTCCCAGCAAACCTGACACAGAAACCTAGTCAACAGAGGACATTGTCTGGGTTAGAGTATTGGACATAATATTATATAGATAGGAAAAAATCTGATACCGGGCCTTCAGCTCCCCCGGCGTGAGCCTCGGAAGGTTGTGCGGCTCCCCACAGCCAGGCACATGAACACTAACACACGTATATAATGCATAACCTATTACCTGCTGTTTCGCCCCAGGGCAGTTCTCTCGACCTTGAAGGCTGAGTACGGTTTGTGTAGTTCCCGAACTCCTGTGTAACCGTGAAGGTGGTGAAAAAAACTTGTGGTCTTTCTTGTCCTATTTATAGGCTCGTAGCATACTACATACCTACTACTTAATACTTTTAGTTAGGTAGCATATAGTTCTACCTAATGCAAAAGACCGCTTGTGTTTTGAAACTGTAAACGCTATGGCTTTTTAGAAAAACACCTAAAACCGCAATTACCCCCATAAGTCATATATGCACGAACCTAGTAAAGTACAGGTGTACCTGAAGCGGCAAACACGATGCCGTACAAAATTGGTGTGAAAATAGTAATTACCAAAAAAATATGTTTTCAATATGAACGATATAATCCATAATCTAAAGCCTTGCATGGCGGCATTAGCAAGACTATTAGCTATAATACCTGCTCAAGGGAGTAATTAATACAGGTTCAGGGATTTTTTTGCAAAGCTATGACTTGACTTATACTGAAAAATAACGACACAAAATTTTAAAATTTTTTTACTGTGTTAAACAACTGAGACAATCATTGGTGTAATTGCCAAATTCTTGCCCCTGAAGTGTAGACAGCCTTGTCGGCACAATTAATCAGAAATCAGGAAACCATAAAATTCAGCACCAATTTTTTTTAAAAATTTGCATATTGTGTAACAACGTTGCATAAATTGAAAATGTTCTGTGAAATTAAACGGTATTAAACGATATGTTGTCAAAATTTCTAAAGGTGTACGTTTGGCAATTGGAGTAAAAATGAATTTTTTGCACTTGAAAACCCTATGATATTATTGTGAGCCTCGAATTATTTCTCGAATTTTTCGTTACAATGTTCTAAATTACTGAAATAGACCGTCTTAGACTGGTTGTAACGTTAGACTGCCTTTATACACTTCACACACAATGTTTTGTTGAACGTTCATAACAATATGTTAAACCAGCTACGGCTAAAATACAGCAATGCTCGACAAAAACCCCTTACCAAACTGGAAATTGCTATAACTGGGACATATGTGGTAGCAGGCACTCAGCACCCCCTCCATAGCCAGGGCAATGCCCATGGCGTAGAACAAGCCATAGTGACGCGGGATACCGTACTTCTGAAATAGAGGCAGAAACACAGATGGGTGGGATTCACAGAACGTGCTTAACTGTTTAGAGTCGGTCTAAAAGGATCTTTCCGAATGAAATAGAAGATCGTAATGAAAAATTCTATGTGTATTTCATAATAATATTATAATATCTATGATTACGTCGTGCTCGATTTAGACAGGGTTTCAAAATCTCGAAAATATAATACACTAAAACAATATATACCATACCGTAGCCAATACAACATTTTCTTCAAGCTCCCGCTGCAAAGCCACATCTCTGGAACAAAATTAAGAGTACACTTCGGTCCGTTATTACAATTTAAGATTTACAATTAATAAAAATGAATGATGAATTTTTGAAGATTCATGAATGAATGACTAAACTATTCACATATGCCCATTTAAAAGTCATACACCCTCTCATCTAAAACTTTCGTCTAAAACTAGACATTTTTAACAGTAATACTACTTACAAGTAAATACTTTCGAATAAAAGCTCTGCGTGAACGCCAAGTTATAACACATTCTTTAGCCCACATCAGTCTTACTAATAATGTATCGTAAACTTTCGAACGCTTGAAATAAAATAAAAAATAAAATAAAAAAAACATTAAAAAATAACTACCGATTGGTGACCATGACCAAAAACAACAGCCCCAGCATGACGTAGCCAATATTGGAGAAAACGTTGTTGAAGGCAAAAATGCCGAACCGGGAAACCCAGAGCGGATGAGCGCACTCGAAATTGTAGTAGCAAATGTCCTGATTCCCCGTGAACACTACCACCTGTAGAAAATTTAGAATGAATTCATTAATCAATTTAGTATCTATATCTACTTAAATTAATTAATTAATTCAATTAAGCAATTAACATAAACCAAAGGGCCAATTTCTTTACTGAAAGAAACTAGTTTATTTCTGGTTTTCCTGGCAAAAACAGTTCAAAATCATGCTTAGAAACTCGTAAGCTAGATTTTCATTACTTAAAAACCTTTTTATTAAAATTAAATCATCCATTTAATTTTTGCAATGTTTCTAATCAACTAGTTTAGCACTCTAAGCAATGTGAATAATAATCAATCTCGTAAATATATCGAAACCAAACCAGAAACGAAAAGTCGATTCCTTGACGGCTGACACCTTTTTCGAAGTTGGACCAACTAGGTTACATGACAAAATAATCTCATGAATTTCATGACTCACTCAGCAGCTCCAATAAACATAGTTTTTAAAAGTTTTGCACAATTTAAAAAACAAGTTTAGGAATTTTGGCTAAAAGTATACTTGAAATTATGATAATAATATATTATTATTAATTAATCTAATTCCAGTTTAATCAAATTTCAGCCAACCAACCGTTTGATAAGTGAGCACCAACTGAATGACAGGAAGCACATAGAAAATTGATATGGTGATCAAGTTCCAATAATAGGTTCGATATTTCTTGCTGAGCGTTTTGTGCGGTTTTCGGGCCAGATCGGCAACCGATAGATTGGCCTGAAAACATCGAAAAAAACAATTAAGTCCGACCAGATTTTGCTGAACCCTGTGACAAAAGTAGCGTGATTTTTGTGATTTTACTAATTCGACTGGAAAGTATTCCAGTCTAATTATAAAGCTCAAAAGTATCAAAAATGATGCTTTAAGAAGACACCTTTCGAGCATAATTCAGTAAAAAATAGATGTAGACAACATTTTTAACAGCTATACGAGTACATCTCAGCTTAAGTAGCTCAATCCCTTTAATCCGTCTAATCCAGCCCTAATCCACACCTTAATCCTGATGACATTCTTGTCATTTTGTGCATCCTCCAATCGATCATAGTCTTCGTCAGCCGATTGCCTTTGTCCAGCCGGACGATTCGCCACCCGACCGGCCGCAGTGGTTGGCTGAGCCACAGTGGCGATGGTCGACTCTTGTTCGTGCACTATAAAAAAGCGCAAGAAGTCAGACCAAAAAAATGCTGAACACTGAGAGAAAACAGGTGACGTGATTATATTAATCATATGCTGTACTCTTGATGGCTGAAATTCGTGCTTTTCCGTACAAAATTGAACGTTTTATTGTGTCTGTATTCTTTGTATAGAATTAATTGTGTGTATGTGCTAATTTTGGACGCAAAAATATTTGTACTCTCCTTGTGTAACTCTTAACTCCCCCCCCCCCCAGCAGCCAGAAAATAATCTATTACACTCACATATTACACAACGTATCACGATCACCATTAAACTTCAAAACGTTATCATATTAACAAGAGTACATAATAGCGTCTCACTCTATACTGAAGAAGAGTGAGACACTCTCCTTCCTGCCTGTGTTCTAGCACAGGCAGATGCGCTGGTCGTTTTCAGGCCACATGTCGCCGTTTTGTGCAACATGTGGCTGGCCAATCAGCGCGTAGATTCCATGCGTAACACACTTTAGTATATAATAGCTGATGCGTTAATAAGCAATAAAATAATATGGATACAAGGTTAATAACTCATATTTAATGCATAATTTAGATGCGAAAACATCAGAAAATGATGGCAAATACCTTTGTGGACATTTTCACAAACTTTCAGCGAAACTGATAGAGAAACTTTTGAGATAATATGTACTCTTGATATTAATTATAGAAACTCAATAACACTACTCATTCCGCTGTAGTTGTTTTTTAACCTGGCGAATTTGGAGTTCCCGTATGCGTGGGAGTAGACCCAGTGGAGCCATAGGAGGGATTGGCCGGGTCAGGAGGTGGCGAGTCACCATTTAGAGCTAAAATCAAATTTGATGCATTAATGCAACAGGTTTCTAAGGGTCGATTCATGCTTACAGCCGTGTACAAAAGTATGACATTATCACACTACCTAAACCTTTATACATAAACAGTGCTTGATGGCGTTCCATTCTACTGTATCGCTATCAGTTACACTAAAGTCTGACCAGAAACTGCTGAACCCTGACACAAAACGGTCGTAGCGTGATTTTTGTACTAACTCTAAGATGCTTGCAATTCGCCCTTTTCATAATGAAATTGCGTGTTTCTTTTTGTCTCAGAAGTCAGAGTCCAACCTTTTTTGGTCAGATTTCAGATGAAATTACTAGAAATGATTTGCTTTCATTAAATTGTTGGTTAAATGAACGCACCACTGCAAGTATGATTCGAGCGTTATTTCATAGCGCAAATACAATGGCATTGCGCAAATACAATGACAGAGGGGAATCACAACCAACACACACAACTTTTCCTTAAAATGGCATTGCGCAAATACAATGACAGAAAGCGAAATAAGGAACCTCGTTCGATTACAAAAAACTGCCAAAATAAAAATACAAAAATTACAGTTTCTCGATCCCAATTAAACTGTTGATGCGCATAGTGCCGTTTTTTATGTCATAAAGTGATTTACTCGTACACAAAATACAAATCTTTTTATACAAAAAAATCTGCCTTCTCATGATCTAAACCTATTTGACGATTGCATAAAAACAAAATTCAGTCCACTTTCAGTCTGATTTTACTGACATCGGTCTTTATAAGCCGTTTTCTACCAAATCCTACTATAAAAAATAAAGCACAAGAACATGCATATACGTAGATAGGAAAGCACAGATGCACACTAGGGGGGAGAGTTGGTCGCAATGATCCGAATTCAGGGAACCCTCCCACTCAGAGCTTAAAACCCCAAAACCGGCCATTAAGTTGCCACCAGAAAACGACAAAAGACTTTGACAAGCAAAATCTGGCAAATCGATGTTAAAAACTCCACCAACCGAAATTTTTTCCACCTTTTCCTTTTAATTTTTTCTTTATTATTTTCCAGCAACGAAAAAATTAAACCAAAGCCGGAGTAAAAATTATACATCTGTGACATGGACAACAATACCACATTATATAAAACAATGAAATAACATTCAGAAATAAAGTGAAGATACACAATACAAAATAAGGTTAACCCAAAGCCGTCACCGATTAGTGCAAAAAACAAAAATCACAAAAAATCAAATTGAAAGGGAAGTATATATAAAATCATTTTTAAAAAGTTCAAATACATAAATACTAAAAAATGAACATAAGAAATAAAAAAAAACTAAAAATGGCTAAATTCCACAATCCCGTTGAAAAAAGAAGAAACATATCGAAAAAAAATTCAAAGAAAATAAATAAAAAAATTTGACAGTTAGTAGTCTGCAAACATCCCCAAAAATACCCGGCGGCATATAAGAATTTTCCGTATGCAAATCAGGTGACGAAGATGGGAGGAGGGGATCGTAGCGGTACCCACTTGCTAAAATGGTGCGACGCTCCGCAAACGTTCCGCGACTTCGGCGTTCCCTGAAACAGAAGCGAAAAAAAACTGCATAAAACTATTCTTATTCATTCATTGAGCTATTCAAGAGTCGATTCATACTTACAGCCGTATGTCCATATTTTGATCGGAACAGACAACAAAAGAATTAACGACGCGACACCGTACACTGATGTATAGAGTGAAAGAAACAAGTCTTATTTTAATAAAATTGAAAAAATGAAACTTAATTAAAATGAATCATTGAAAAAGAAGCCTTTGATCCTATCACCGCGTTTGGATAGAATTATTACACTCGTATGTCCGTTCAGCCGGCAAATTAAACAATTGCAAAAATAAAAAAGTACAATCTGGTTAAATGAAACTATTCTTTCGCAATTTTTTAAGCTGAACGGACATACGGCTTTACAGTATGAACGAACCCTCAATTATATTAAATCTATTTATAAAAAGTTAGGCTAGTTATTCAATGGCATTGAGCAGTAAGCCAAGCAGGCAGCTACATTTTAACATATTATTGTATATACATAAATTGAGCGAAATCAAAAACCTTGACTAGTGTAATAAAAAAAGGTCACTAACAGTAATTGACTGCAAAATGCAGCAAAAATACAAAACTGAATCTAATATACAAAATGCTAATAAACTAGAATACTTACGAGACATGAAAAATGTACGACAGTCCGATAACAAATATAAACAGAGCCAGGTATGCGCCGACCACAGACACGGTTGCCACTATATAGGTCCGACCTGAAACATTAGTCAGACTGGTTTCATTAGTACAACTCGTTTGACCCTGACGTTCAGTCGGTCTCAGCAAAATTCAGAGCAAGCCCTTTTTCTAAAACCAAAAGCACAAGCTTACCGTTAAAAAATTCGAACCAGCTACCTTTATGCTCACTTTTGACGTTAATCTTAGAAGACAACATTTCATTTCAATAGAGAAAACAGACAAAAGAAAACACCGGAAACTCAGAGCTCCGTACTAACCTACCGTTTAACTCTTATCTATCCTGTAGACTGAAAGGCCTCAGTTA
>JASANF010000450.1:0-21444 GCA_030248245.1 Trissonchulus sp. WLG1_4
AAGTCCTCAGGGGTGTTCTGATCTAAATCAATTAGCAAATAGCCATGTGGATTTAATGTAGCGTGTTCATACGCTGCAATAAATCCTCTGATCCGATTTGGAAATATTTGTTTTGCAATATTTATTGGAGTTAGTTTATCCGCTGGATTTTTCATTAGCACAATGTATTGACTATTTATTCTGCTAGTTCTACTATCAAAAAACAAGTTTTGGCTAATGTGAATTACGCTGCAAGACCAATGGTGACATCCCCTAGTAAACAATTGAACAAGCTTTGCGTTCTTATTAACTTCACTCATTAGATCATCTAATATTAACAATTTCGTTATATTCTTGTTTGACTTTAAGTACTCTATGTCTGGAAGTCCTTCGTGGAAATGTACATTGACAATCTTTTCATACATTGGTTGCCATTCTGAATAGCACCAATATATTTCATCTGGCGAAGGATCAATAATTTGCTCAGCAAATGCAACCAGTTTTGCTACAAAAGTTGTTTTGCCTGCTTTGGTAGGAGCTGCAACTATGCAGGTAAATGGGTGCTGCAGTTTTAAAAACGGGGTTGGTATTACATTCAAGTTATGTAAATCTACTCCATCTCGAAGTTTGTAATCAGTGTGTAGGTTCTTTTGCTGTTCTAAAGCTACAGGTCTGGGTTTAAAGTCTAGAAGAGACTCCATTTTAAGTATTCAGTGAAAATGTTGTGTTTTTACCTTTTTATTGTTAAACCTCATACATTCTCAATAGTGTCTCACGAGTAATATACAATGACCCAACAGTAGCAAACATTATTTGTTTATCATCTGCTAAGCAGAGATGAAGGTTATGCTGTTTCGCAGTGTAAGGACACAACAGATCTGTTGTTTCTACAATTGTACATTTTGGATCAAAATTAAAGCAGTTTCTCAAAAAGAATTGTATTTTCCTAAATATTTTAAGAGTGTAATTTAATCTTTTGTTACCTTGTAGAAGTGCTATGTTACCTGACGGTAGTAATTCTATTGTTGTTGGAGAAAAAGGCATGGTGTTGGAAAACATAGAAGTGTTGTTTTCAGTCTGAGTATTTACTTGAAAAATTGTATCAAAATAAATGGAACCTGCACAGATTAAAATTACGCCCATAAGTAGAGTTTGAATTATAATGCAACACATAATTAAGCTAAAACGAGTGTGCAGTCTGGCGTGTTTATTTTCTTCTATGAAAAAATCAAAAGTCTCCATTTTTGAAAGTTTTATGATAAACCTTGTAGAGTTTTCTGTGTAAGAAAGACCTTAAAAATAATAATCATAAGCAGACCTTTTGATACCATACTCGATCATATTAATTAAGTTTCACTTACCTTTTATTGATTTCATCTATGCAAGATTCCCACCAAGTCACTCAATCATGTCTTCATGACTCCCAAATATCCGTCATGAAAATATAATTGATTGTGACCTTTTAGGGAGGGCCTAGCTCCAAAATAAACATCAGTGGGTAATATGGATAAATGTAATATATGTGGATAAATGTTGATAAATATATAATAGAAAATGTAAGATAAGTGGATAAGTGTTGATAAATAGATAAAAGAATATATATGTAAAGTCAGCATTACACAGGATAAGCAGATATCACGAATTCTTCTTTTTCATGATATAATACCTAAAAGTAGATAAAAACTATTTAGTTATAAAACCTTTATATTTATCGTTTATGCTTTTCATTACATTTCATGCTTATAGATTACTAAAACATATTTAAAATATATGGCAACTGAATAAATGTTAAAACTTACTCGAATTTTATAGCTTTCACGCTTGTCGATATTTTCCCCAATGATGTCTGAAAATTTTCGCACCAATTTTTTCACCTCCACGTTTGCTCGTCGATCGTCAATAACCTCATCATCTGGCTCTCTAATACATTCCTTAATAAGGAGCATTATGCCCTTATTCCCACAATTGAATTTCCCAGCTCTGGCTTGCGATGACTTGCCATGTTTAGCAAAAACATGGGGAGAAACAAAAACCATCTTTGTAAAAAAAACAGGTGCGGGGGCGTAAATTTACAAAACAGAATACTACGAATGTAGTAAGCAACTGACTGGTAAAAGAGACTGACACCAAAGCAACAATGTATTTGATTATATACCATTATTTGACCTCAAAAATATCCTGTTTGTGACCCAGTTTCTGCGAAAAATTCCGATCTTTGGGTCATACATTTAGGATTCATTCCTTTTTACGTGTAAAAGTTATCGAAAAATTCCAATATTTGGGTCAAACATTTAGGATTTATTTCTTTTTACGTAGAAAAATTATTCATGCATAACGGAATGCTGTGCATTGTTGAACTTGTTCTAAATTGAAACAAGATTGCCCTAGTTTTGGGATGTTAACGTAATCTCTCAGGAATTTAAACAATTGTAGGTCGTCTGAATCATGGTTCTGAACTAATGGTGGACGTCATCAGGGTAGAGAAAACTGGAATGCACTAGTTTGCGATGACATCACAACAAAATGACTCGAACCAGTTTATACTGGTTCCCACTGTGAACCAGACTCGTTAATTAACTGAGAAAATACAGGTTTTTTCCAGTTAAAACAGGTTTTCCCCAGTTAAAACAGGTTTTATCTAGCAAGAAAAGTCACGTGATTGATTTTTAGCCAATCAGAATTGAGGTGAGTCATTCATTTTTAGTATATAAGGGGTTGAATTTTCAGTTTATTCATTTTTACTTTCAAACATGGTTGCGTTTACATGCTCTCTTTGTGGTATTGGTTTTACTCGAAAAGATAACCTAACTCGACACATGAAGAAACAACATGGCGGTCTGGATGACAACAATGCTCACCACCGAGAGCCTGGGCCAAGCTGGCAAGTTTTTCCAGCAACTACTACCGCCAACGCCGTCAACAAGAATCAGCGGACGTTCCTCAACAGCGCTGTTTGTGAACACTGTGGAAAAGTTTTTAAACATGAAAAGAACTTACGTGCCCATGTCGCGGAAGTTCATGATGGTGTGAAAAAATATAGCTGCAGCACATGTGGAAAATTATTTAATAGAAGTAATGATAGAAACAAACACTTATTGCTACATCACAGAAAACGTCCAGCTTCACCTGTGCTGCAACATTTGGAACATAAAAAGTCAAAACAACTAGTGGAACATAGCCAAACAGCTCTTGGCAACGATTTACGTGTAATCACTATCAGTCCGGATCCATCGGAAGCTAATATTGACCCAAAGATTTTTCTAAATTCCCAAATCCCGAAACTAAAAGAAGCGGTTGATTCAATTTTGGAACGACAAACTGGAGTCAAACTATGGATGAGTCTTCAAATTTCTTTTGAAAAAGCAACAAACCATTCAGAAACAATCGCTACACATTTCAACGCGAGAAATAGAATGTTGTTGCAAGGATCTGATACGACAGAAGAAATCAAAGCTGCATTTCCTGAAATTCTCGCAAATATGGAAGAGTTTGTGCACAGAGGTTCAGGATGGGTTTTCCAAGAGATTGGACATCTGGATGTACATCTAGCCCATTATCAACCTCTGAAAGGAAATTCTTATATCCCTTTGCCTAGTTTCCTCCATAAAAAGAAAGCTGTGGTTAATGTACAAAACGGAGATAATCAGTGTTTTAAATGGAGCATTCTTGCAGCATTACACCCAGCTGCACGCGACGTGCAACGACTGGGTAACTACACTCCTTTTGCAAATGAGCTGAATTTTGCTGGAATTTCATTTCCTGTAAGGTTATGTGATGTGCCTCGATTTGAAACGCTGAATCGATTGGCTGTGAACGTTTATGGATTGGAGGAAAACAAATTGTTTCCACTATTAATTTCTAAACAAAATCGATGGCGAAATATTGATCTGTTATTAATAACGATGGGTGCAAAACAACATTATTGTTGGATTAAAAATTTGGATAGACTACTATCTGATCAGCGTGGTGGTCATCGAGCCAAATACTTTTGTCCACGGTGTCTTATTCCTCAATATAGTGAAAGTGCTAAAATTCAGCACTTTGAAATGTGCCAGAGGAATGACGCAACGAGAGTGGAGATGCCGAAAGATGATTTTTTAAAGTTTAACAATATTCACAAAATGCAACGTGTTCCCTATGTTATTTATGCTGACTTTGAATGTTTAACGGAAAAAGTTGAAGGATGTATCCCATCAAACGACTCCGCGTTTACGCATAAATATCAAAAACACACACCTTGTGGATTTGGACTTGTCGGTGTGAAGAACTGCTGTGGACTTGAAACGAACATTGAAAAGAGTGTCATTTACAGAGGAAACGACTGTGTCGAAAAGTTTTTAGAAGAAATTTTATCAAAAAATGAATCTTATCAGGTGGAATACAGCGTATGACAGCCTTTAAATTTATCTTCAGAGGAACAAAGGCGACATAATATCGCTAAAAACTGTTACTTGTGTAAAAAATCACTGGAACTGGAAACAGCAGCAAGAGATCATTGTCACTACTGTGGTCGCTATAGAGGAGCAGCACATAATAGCTGCAACATTGGACTACGTCGAAGTAGAGACATTGTTGTAGTTATTCATAATTTGAGACGTTATGATGGACATTTACTTATGCAAAAAATTGGAATTACATGTAAAAAATTGGGACTACAATTGGATTGTATTCCTAAAGGAATGGAGGATTATCTGAGTTTTTCCCTGAAGAAATCCAAAAGTCCAAAACGAAAGACATTTTCTTTTATTGATGATGAAGCCGAAGACGATAAAGAAGATTCATGGAAGATTAAATTTATTGATAGCTTTCAGTTTTTAACAAGTTCCTTGGAGGCCTTGGTGGAAAACTTGGCAAAAGAAGGTAAACAAATGTTTAAAGTTATGAGTGAAGAATTTACTCAAAATCAACTACCCTTGTTAATTCGCAAAGGTGTATACCCTTATGATTACATGGATAATTGGTCGCGTTTTAAAGAAACAAAATTGCCATCAAAAGATGAATTTTGGAGTCATCTTAATGATACGTTCATTAGTGATCAAGATTATAATCATGCTCAAAACGTTTGGAATACCTTTGGCGTACAAAACCTGGGACAATATCACGATCTTTACCTGAAAACGGACGTTTTATTACTGGCCGATGTATTTGAAAACTTTAGAACATTCTGTCTTCGATATTACGGCCTTGATCCTGCTCATTATTTCACACTGCCCTCATTTGGATGGGATGCTTGTCTTAAATTGACTGATGTTTCACTACAGCTTTTAAAGGACCCTGAAATGTATTTATTTTTTGAAAATGGTATTCGCGGAGGAATATCCATGATTTCGAACCGCTATGCTAAAGCTAACAATCCTCTTGTTCCAAACTACGATCCAAATGTTGCAAAGTCATGGATTATGTACCTTGACGCAAATAATTTATATGGATGGACAATGGTTCAAAAATTACCTGTAAAAAATTTTCAGTGGATGACCGATGAAGAAATTGGAAGAATTGACTGGAGACATCAACTGGATGATCAAAACGATGGGTATGTGTTGGAAGTAGATCTAGACTATCCTGAAGAAATTCATGATAAACATAATGACTATCCTTTGGCCCCTGAAAAATTGCAAATAAACAACGTAATGTTGTCACCGTATGCTGTTTCACTTTGTGAAGAAAATGGAATGGGACCATCGAAAGTGGAAAAACTTGTTCCTAATCTGATGTCAAAATCTCGTTACATTCTGCATTATCGAAATCTGAAACTCTATTTGACACTGGGAATGACACTAAAGAAAGTTCATCGTGTGCTCAAATTCACCCAAATTTCGTGGATGAAACCTTACATTATGTTTAACACTAATATGCGCCGAAATGCCAAAAGCGACTTTGAAAAAAATTTGTTCAAGTTGCTCAACAACGCCGTTTTTGGAAAAACAATGGAAAATGTCCGTGCCTATCAATCAATTGAGCTTGTCACTGAGCAACGCAAATTTCGTAAACTTGTAGCTAAGCCTCGATATAACCGTTCGGTTATATTTTCAGAGGATTTAGTTGCTGTGTCTATGAAACGTGCTAGTGTTCAACTTTGCAAACCTATTTATATTGGTTTTTCTGTACTTGATTTGTCAAAGTCATTAATGTATGATTTTCATTATTTTCACATAGTTTCAAAGTATGGAAGTAATGCTAAGTTATTGTTTACCGATACGGATAGCCTTTGTTATTATATTAAGACTGACAATGTATATAATGACATGTACACTCATATCAATTTGTACGATACTTCAGACTACCCTCAAACTCATTCTTTATTTTCAACGCAAAATAAAAAGGTTTTGGGTAAAATGAAGGATGAGACTGCTGGGAGTCCTATTAGTGAATTTTGTGGACTGCGTGCTAAGATGTATAGTTTTGTATGTAATGGCGTAGATAATAAACGAGCTAAAGGTATTAAAAAATCTGTTGTAAAAAAATGTATATCTCATAATGACTATGTAAATACATTGTTTAACAGTACTTGTATGCAGCATAATATGAAGTTGATACGTAGCAATTTACATCAATTGTATAGTGTACATTTGAATAAGACAAGTTTGTCTTGCTATGATGATAAACGGTATTTGTTAGATGATGGTATTTCTAGCTATGCATATGGGCATTATAAAATTTATTCAATTTGAGAAATTTTAAAAAGTAAAATTTGTTTGAAATAACATTTTTATACAGAAAAAACTAGTAATGGGCCTATGCCACGTCCCAAGCCGTGGAGGAGGAACACAGAGGGCTGGTTTGTTTCAAAAAAATTCTTGAGTCATAATTTAAAACTTGCTCATTAACTGGTTTAAACAAGTTGAGTCAGCTTTGAAAGTGATTAAGTCTGAGCAAAATTAAAATAAATACTCATGCCAAAACTATTATGCTGGAGGCTAAATGACTCATGGTAAAATGTATAAAAGCTGAATCGCTTCACAAAGTTGGTTAGTGTTGAAAATGTATACCTGGAAGGTGGTTGGATTTTATAGTCGATCCTATTGTCCTGAAGTCATTTTCACGCGTTCTGATCATAGTTATGAAAGAATAGAAGATGCATTTAAAGATGTGTTTTCTGCTGATTACGATATACCTGATTGTTATCAAGTGAAGTTTTACGTGGAGCATTGGTTACATGATCGAAGAACGGAGTCATGGGAAATTAAAAATCATCCCAAAGCTATTCTACCGAAGACTAAATGAATTCTCTCTGATTACAAATAAATTGTTTGTAATTAGCGTATCATTTGTTGACACTTTATCGGTTTGGTATCTGTTATATGGGATGCTTATTAAATAAATTTAAAAAACAGTAATGGGCCTATGCCACGTCCCAAGCCGTGGAGGAGGAACACAGAGGGCTGGTTTTACGATATATACTTACTTCCAGTGGCGGTTGTCAGAGGGAGGGAGAGAGGGAGGGAGTGCTGCGGCTGCGGGAGGCGCCAGAACGCCCATTTTACTACTACTTATTTGGTATATATAAGTCAAAATTTTTGTCAGCTCGGTTGGCTCAAATGGTGGTGTGCTTAGCACCTACTGAGCATCCGATTGCTGATCCGAAGGTCGGTGGATCGATTCCGTTTTGAAGCTGCATATTTTGCATTGTAGGGCTTGAGAGATCCCCATGTTGTTATTTGCGCAATGTATGACACAACAGCGAGGTACCTCCCCTTCTAGTGTTAATTAACACTAGAAATTTGACCTACCCAGTTTAACGTAGGAATTTGAGATTCCGAATATAGTATATACGCGGCCAGTGAGGGGGCCGCGTAAAAAGACAGCTATTAGATTCATTGAGTCAATCAAAAGTTATAACACGTTATAAAAACTGTCGAAAACGTAACTACCACCTTAATAGGTTTTAGTGTATATTCAATAAACCAGAGCTAAATTGTATGCAAAATTGCAGAAAATTGTGTAAACTTAACTTTAAGCCCTCCCACAATAATCACCCCCGCCCATTTAATTATAATTAATAGGATATAAACTATCCTAAGCAAAATGATAAATACAATAATTTGGATTTGAGTATGCCATTGAATAGATCAAGTTATGTGTGTTAACACACTTATGCGCATTAGCCAAAGTTAGTTCAAATTTTAAAATTGTTTAAATCTTTTGACCAATTTCATTAAATCAGCACAGTAACTTAGCATTAGCACTTAGCATTTAGCGACGTTTTAAACGTAACCTTCAGCAGCACCGGTGGCGCAGTGGGTTAGCGTGTGGTTTGTATGTGATATTTGTTACATCCATCCAGAGTTCCCCAGTTCGATTCTGGGCCTGTGTTTTTTTCAATATTTAGACTTTATTGAAAATTCATAGTGCAAAAAATAATTCATCTTTGGTAATTCACATGAGATGCGCAATCTACTTCCAGCAAGAGGGATTCACTCAAAAATAGTATTATGTCTGCAATCAATGCTATTTAGGTACAGTTGTAAATTTACTAAACTTTTTTTCGTCAAATTTAAAACGTTGTCGATAAATATATACTAAGTTATATCACCTCACGTTTTTGCACGAACCAGGCGCACTAGACTTGTAATAATAATTTATTGATTAAAGTCAAAAGCTAAGGGTATAATTTATTTAAGGGTCGACTCATATACTAACTCCATAAGTACACATAATAATGTAGACTATAAGATCAAATAGTGCCGTGATTATGTCATAATTTTGCCTACAGAACGGACATACGGCTGCAAGTATGAATCGACACTAAAGGCCTACTCACGCGAGGGCTCAATTTGCTCCATGGCGTAATACATTGTGTGTTTTAGCCAGGAGACCAAATCCTGAAAGTGAACGGGCGCTCGTTTCTGGGAATCACTCACGCGCAGGCAGTCAAGATAATCCGCAACTACCGTACTCTTAATATGGTCATCGATCGCGTGGGAAAACTGCCGGCTCTTTTGCCTACTCCTGTCGCTTCGGTGGCTCCTAGGTTAGAGCTCTTAATGCAGTCCATATCAAGAGCAACAGAATGTCATTCATGATGTTTGTTTTTAATTTTATGCTCGGGAATGTGTTTTGTCAAACTTATTTCTATAATTTCATTATTTACTATATAATTTCATTATTTTATTCTGTGGTTAATATTCCCAACTCTTCATTCAATGTACAATTTAAGACAATTTAGATGAGTAGGACGATTTTGAGCGTATTTTGAAGCACGTTTTCATAACGAGTTAAAATTTACAGCTAAAAAAGCATATTTTCTCAATTAGGCAAAAATTGTGATGTTGCTTCTTTTTCTAAATGCCTAACATTTTCTGGTTAAGGATAGCTACCACGTTGGCTTGAAAACTGTACATTGAATTTACGGACAAGTATGAACCGGGCTTAGGAAAGCACTACTGTTTCAGCGTGACCGATTTTCCCGGCAGCCGTCAACAATCCAAATCCGGCACTCTTCGTTCAACCACTGCTGATCAGGATCGAAGACTTCGTCAACTAGAATTTGTGATCTCAATGTCTCGTCAAATCCTTTCGGAGCGCGATTCGGATAATGTCTCTCATTTTCTGTCCCTTTATGAGAACAGTATTATCAGTGCGGCTAAATTGGTGGATTGCGTTTTACCATATTTGAGTACTGCCAGTAAAGTAAGACTTGATGAAAGTGTTTTTTAACTGTGAAAAGTTACTGAAAGAAGCATTAGCAAAGTCTAACCAAAAATTGCTAAACCCTGAGAGAAAACAGGTGGTGTGATAATTGTGATTATTCGCTCTACTCTTGGTACCTGAAAGTTGGTTTTTTCGCAATTAAATTACGTACTTCTTTTTGTCCCAGGGTGCAGCAATGTTCGGTCAAACTTTACTAAGACTACTACTTCTATATTACTACTCTATATTATCTTACTATATTACTTACTATCTCTATATTACTACTTACAACTATATTATCTACTATATATGCTACATACTATATACTAACTTCTTTTTGTCTCTGAACAGTTCTTTGGATACGGAAAGAGTTTAGACAACCTTGCAACAAGCCCAATCTGCGGCAAAAGCATTCAGTAAGCATCAAGCATTTATTTTTAAGCACATTGGCCAGAGGCCATCGTAAACCTGTTGGGCCAGCTACAGCATTATTTTTTTACTTACTTGATTTATCTTCCATACAAAACATCTTCTTTAGCTATTTTAACAAAGTTTGCACAAAGTGCACAATAGATACGGGATCAAGACGTAAAATAAGTTATTGCTGCAATTAGTTAACAGCAAATCGACTTAGCGAATATTGTGTAAAATGTGAAAAAAGTTGTCTCCGGCTGGGTTCGATCCAGCAAACTTTTGGTTAAGAAACCAATGCGCTAGTACTCTGCGCAACGGAGACCACAGAGTAAGATCGTTTAGTTGTCGTTTTATTATAATATTTTAGGTACGAGAATTTTAACGCTGTGAACCTGGGCCAACCTTTCACAAATTGTTCCAGTCCTAAGTCCTAAATTTTATGATTTTGCAAATAAGGATTTATGTGCCGTGTTATATAACTACTTTTGGAACTTGATTATTATATTTATTGTTATCAATTTGCTTACGATATTTTATATCCTATTAATAATATCCTAATGTACTTTAAGTGAAGTCTCGGGACTCTGTGATCTATGTGGTCGACTGGTTAGTTTCATAGATTCTCAACCATGATGAGGTCATAGGTTCGATTCTAAGTTGATCACTTTTTGGCAGTCTTTTGCATTTCGAATTACTTCTCAACAATAGCCCCGATCTCAACAACACAGTGAAACTACAAGGCATTTTAGTGTGACAGATGCACATCTAAGATAGAAGATGAGTAAAACACACTCCGCACATAAACACTTTAACGCTAGAACAGTGTTAAAGATACCAGAATCAAAATTAAAGACCTGTTGGGCTGTGGCCCAACAGGAAAAATGAAATTATAAGTTAGGCTAAAAGAGAAATAGTACTATTAGAGTTATTTTATCGTCTATCTGTCTAAGACCACATCTTGTCTGCCAATACTGTGTGTCTGCTTTTACGTGTGCTTTACTACGTCAGCGCGGCGTTAAACAGTTAACCTGAGTAATTTGAGCTGAGTTAATGTCTAACCTGAAGCATATAGTTGTTGACGACTGTGCTAGATAGAACTTATTAAATGGAATAGAGCACGTGCAATCGATTCCTCGAATTTTATATGCTCAAAGAAAGACGAAAATTTAATTAATTTTTGAAGCGCTAATGTTTGCATAATCTACAATTGCTCTCATTTCGCATGATTGACAGCATTCAAATTGGACTCCATTGTCTGTCATAGCAGTTGTGTCACGTTAAATTTTTCCAGCTGCGAATGCACTAAAGTTCAAGCAGAAATTGCTGAACCCTGAGATAAAACTGAAGGCGTGATTTTTACGACTTCTCGCTGTACTCTTGGTGCCTGAAATTCGTTCTTTTCGTAATGACGTAGCGTGTTTACTATTGACTCAGGGTCCAGCAATTTTTGGCCAGACTTGGATTTATAAAAAGAAAGACAATGGGCTGTCGGTCATACGAAATGCGAGCGATGGAGATTAATATAAATATTTGCTGCTTCGAAATTTATGGAAGCATATGAAAAGCATGTGAAAGTCGAGCATATGAAAGTCGGTTGGAGTCAAGTTCGCTTACCTTAACGCCACCTGTTTTGTTTTATGGTTCAGCAATTTCTGGTCAAACTTTATTTTTGTTATTTATATTTTCAGTTTCCCCTCTTCACGTATATTCGCACTCTGATTCGGAAGTCCGATCAATGTAGTTATGATGCCATGGTGCTGAGAAAACAATTAGAACTACTTCAAGTAGGTAACTTTGGAATTCTTAAAAATCGTAATATCTTTTGCACTTGTATGACAGTTGTGACGGTTGTACAATTTTAGGTTTGCCTTATTAGCCCTTTGATTAGGCTTCAGGCTTAATCTTCGGCTTAGGCTTAGGGCTTAGGCTAAGGGCTCAGGGCTTAAGCATCTTCTTCTTCTCTGATCACAAACTTAGAGATACCCTTAACTTTAGTAGACCTTTGCTTTTCATGGATTTATATACCTAAACCTAACAAATATACTTTCGAATTTGGGTGCTTCGTTTCTCGTTTTAGCTTACGGTTATGCGCAAGCTTGATTTCAGCATAACTATAATGAAGTCTATCCTGACCAAAAACAGATAGCATAATTTCAGCAGCAATTATCCAATGAATTGGAATTCTTGTGCTTTCTGTTTCTTGAAGTCTTTTGCGTACACTTTAATTGCGACAATACGCACTTGCGCTTCTTGATTATGATGATACGGCCACTGCGTACAATTGTTGTGCAGGCAGCTAACGTATGCAATGTTGTCACATACTAATATCCAAATTAGGTTAATTAGACACACTATGCACTGTACTGCAAGAGATGGTAGTTTTGATGATTGTAGCACGTTGCATGTACAGTACCCAGCGGAATTATCTACCTATGACGCTGGAGTCAGCGTCACTGACTGCAGTTTGGAGTCAGTGATTGCAGTCATCTATTGACGTCACAGGTTCATAAAATTGGACTGGCAGATTGAATTTCATTAACTGACTCCGGAGTCGGCATCAGTGACTCCGGAGTCAGAGTCACCTGAGTCATTCCTAGCTAAAGTACGTACCTTTGCCAGAAAAAAGTCTTAGCTCAAGCTGCGGCGTATATTATGCAAATACAATTTTTGTTACCTACTACCTACCTATGTAGCAGACTAATCACCAATGACCTTCGTCTGTTATTCCTTTGACTTCGTTAATTAGTTTAATATAATTGTAACAGAACTTACTGTTAGGAAAAATCAATAATATTGTCCACTGGTCATTATGTAAATAATAAAAACTATAGCAGCATTGACACTCCGCTATAACGGTGCTATAGATATATAATTCCGAAACCATCAACACTAGGTTGAAACAAGCCCAACCTGCGGCAAAACCTTCAGTAAGTATTAAGAATTATGTTCAAGTAAGCTGACCAGCAGGTCAGCTAAAACCTGTTGTGCAGCAGATAATTATCTTATTGTAAAATGTGTATGCAAAAGTTCAATGCGTTTTTATGCAATCTTACAATAAGTTGTTTATGCAAAAACTGGAAGTAGTTTTAATTATCTTACAACAAATTATGTAGGAATGGGTGTTTTGATGAGTGAGAAGTGTATTCATTCTTTCATGACCACAAAAATGACTACAGTTCGCAGGAAACATATGTAAGATGCTGCCAACAAAATTATCTGGTCAAATGTTGGTACTATCAGCAATGTGACACACGCGCACTATGTGACACACATGAACTAAACAAACGCACATTGACATTTTTCCAGCTTACAGTGTAACTTTTGCACTAGACAATGATGTGACGCTCGCGCAGTAGCTCTAATATGCAAAGCAAACTAACGCACAGACGTACATTGCTCTACAAGCCCAGTGTATTCCGCCAGAAATCAAAATTAGAGACCTGTTGTGCTGTGGCACAACAGGAAAAACTAAGATTTTTTATAAATTTTTTTTTAGCATTTTAACAAATAGACCACCACAAAAACAAGGTAGCGAGCAGCCCAGTAACTTTATACCACCTAGTAGTGACATCATGTATGTAGTATTTTAGAAGTTGATTATGCGTATGTGTAAATTTAAATAAACATTACATGTAAATTAACATATTGATTTGATGCTAGTAACTTCCTGTTTACTATAATATTGCTTGATTAAAAAATCTATCAAATAGGTACATATGTACATAGCTTATCCACAGATAAATCATATTGTTTTTATATGGTCCCCCTGTAATATAAAGCGAGATAGTTTTTGCAACCAAGCGAAATTTCCGCTCAGCTGACAAACAACATTATTTCAAACATTTCATTAGTTTTTTACTCTAATGGACATTTTCAACAGTCTTAGTGCAGACCCAAGGCGAATTGTGGCAAAAACATTTGGTCAGTTAGTTAACAAAAATTGTATTTGCATAATATACACTGCAGCTTGAGCTAAGACTATTCGCTGGCAAACATACGTACTTTAGCAAGGAATGACTCAGGTGACTCTGATTCCGGAGTCACTGATGCCGACTCCGGAGTCAGTTAATGAAATTCAATCTGCCAGTCCAGTTTTATGAACCTGTGACGTCAATAGATGACTGCAATCACTGACTCCAAACTGCAGTCAGTGACGCTGACTCCAGCGTCATAGGTAGATAATTCCGCTGGGTACTGTAAGTTGCATTAAGATTGGATTAATTTAGTTAACTTTTCCTCATCGTAAGTTAATAAAGACGAAGTCAAGTTTTTTAGTTTTGTACTTTACGGTTCAATTAAAGGTTGAGTGTTCACTAATGTTTAATGTAGTTTGTAATCAAATTCATATTATGGAAAACTCGTTTTTTACTTTTTTTATTTTGTTTTGAAACATTATTTCATGTTTTTATGTTAATAAAAAGTGTTTGGTGATTAAATTCAGGTAGTCACCTAAAAAAGTTACTGTCCCTATAAAAAAACTGTTGGACTTGTCATATGTATATATATATTCAGTTTTTTCAGCTATTGATATATTGTTTGTGATTTCAGTTAAAACAAGAGCCTTCCAACGTTATTCCCCAGACAACCATATTTGGCGGCAAACATTTGCGAATCGCCCCCAGTAACAGTTTCACGGCAGGATTTCAGGATAAAAGTGTTCCTGTGCTTGCAAAATGGGTACTGGACTGTTCGTAATTTGGCTTAACTGGATTACGTCGAATGAAGACCCACAGATTTATTGTTTCGTAAACTCCTTACCAGTGACTTTACTAGAGGCAGAGGTTTTTATTTAACGCTGGGGCATTATTCGAGGTAATTAGGGTAACTGAACTAGCTGTTCCACATAGCATCAAGAGTACATAATAAGAAGAGTATGACACTCTTCCTATTATGCCTTCGGGCGTGCGTCCAATGCGGAGTGCGAAATAGCACGTTTATGTACGGCTTTGAGGGGGGGTATCCCTCCGCCCTCAGCTGAATGCCCCTTACTCAACTGAGGGGGGTACTGAACTGAGGGGGGGTGCCCCCTTATTTCAAGACACTGAGAAAGACCTTGCGCTACCCCGTACCCTCAGTTCAGTACTCCGTCTTCAGTTGAGAGGGGGTACCAGTCGTCAGTTCAGCACATCAACGAAAGTGCTTGTCAGTGTCTTGAAATGAGGGGGTGTACCAACCCCCCCGCCTCAACTAAAGACGGGGTACAGAACTTGAGGGGGGTACCCCTCTCTTCTCAAAAACGTACATAAACGGGTCATTTCGCGCTCCGCATTGGACGCACGCCCGAAGGCATAATAGGAAGAGTGTCATACTTTTTCCATTATATACTCTTGATAGCATTAATAGCAGTTTTGATTTTGCCAATAATTTAATCAGATGATATCATTTTTAACAAGTACGCCCCTAAAAGGGGCATATTCCGCTATAGCGGTGCGAAATTAAATATGACAGTGCAGACTACATAGTACATAGTACACAGTAAATTATGCTTTTTTTCTGCAGACTTGCTCTGAATTGTAAATTGTCATGCTGTTATTCCTCGTCCAGCTGTTTCGTCCTTTACCCGCCGGTGTTTGAGATCTCGGTTTGCCGCTGTTGCTTTCACTTGGTCTCTTGGTGTGTCCGTTGCAGTGTGGGCTCTGGCTTTCCCCGCTGTTATCGGGGTTTTCCTACTCTAGCATTGTCCGTTGTTACCTTGGCTCCGCGGCTCTGGTTTTGCCCGTTGTTATCTGGGTTCCCCGGCTCTGACTTTGCCCGTTGCTGTCGGGGCTTTTCGGCTCTAGCTTTGCCCGTTGTTATCTGGGCTCCGCGGCTCTGGCTTTGCCCGTTGTTATCTGGGTTCCGCGGCTCTGGCTTTGCCCGTTGTTATCTGGGTTCTGGGCTCCCCGGCTCTGGCTTTGCCCGTTGCTATTGGGGCTTGGCGGCTCTAGGTTTGCCCGTTGTTGTCTGGGCTCCTCGGCTCTACGTTGGCCGCTGTCATTTGGGCTGGGGCTCCCTGGCTCTGGCTTTGCCCGTTATTATCTGGGCTCCATGGCTCTGGCTTTGCACGTTGTTATCTGGATTCTGGGCTCCCCGGCTCTGGCTTTGCCCGTTGCTATTGGGGCTTGGCGGCTCTAGGTTTGCCCGTTGTTGTCTGGGCTCCGCGGCTCTGGCTTTGTCTGTTGTTATCTGGGTTCCCCGGCTGTGACTTTGCCCGTTGCTATCCGGGCTTTCCGGCTCTAGCTTTGGTCGTTGTTATCTGGGCTCCGCGGCTCTGGCTTTGCCCGTTGTTATTTGGGTTCCGCGGCTCTGGTTTTGCCCTCTGTTAGCGGGGCTTTCCGGCTCTGGCTTTGTCTATTGTTATCTGGGTTCCCCGGCTCTGGCTATGTCTGTTTTTATTTTGGCTGGGGCACCCCAGCTCTGGCTGGCCGGCGGCCGGTCGAACTTTTTTGGCGGCCCGGCCACCGGCCGCTCGGCCGGCGGCTTCGCGACCGCCACTACTACATGTAGGCCTATGCAAAACATTGCAACTTGGCTACACGTGAAGATTGAAATCACTCGTCACGAGTCACGACTCACAAGTACACACAGCTGCCGCAATGTGCCGATTTTCTTGTTACCCGGTGCAACGCCAACTACCCCTTCAGGAAAATCAGGTTTTAGGATAGCACTGCGTAAGCTGTGCCTAGTAAACCCCTTTTCTTTAACTAGGTTAAATGTTCGTGTTTAAAGCAGCACCGAAATATTATGTCAGTCTTTTGCCCTGAACAGGGCATTTGGGATATACAAGAAGTGGTCAACGTGCGTTGCTTTCCAATCGGTGCGGCTGCATCCAGCTTCTGCCCGTGTGTGCTTGCTGGGTCGTCCAGGGCATTTCGTCGCTACTCTTCTTTCTTCACTCCAACTCCTCAACGTCGGAGCGTTTCTCGTTTTACAGCCACTCCCCGCTACTTCTGGAATCGAACTAGCCTAATTGACTTATGACTGACTGATCGTCGAAGTGAAACTAATTTGCAGATTTCACCATGAAAGCTTCACCCACTACAGATGCTGATTGGCCAGCTCGTGATAAACGTAGATTGTAACCCCGCTGATTGGCTCAAAACATCAGACTCATTTGCAAATCTACTTTATTGGATGACAAGGCTCAAAACATCAGACTCATTTGCAAATCTACTTTATTGGATGACAAAATGTTCAGGCTGTCCGTCAACTTCCAACAACCGAGGGGGGCCTGGACGAAAAAAATTAAATCCGGACAGAAAAACATACGCACGTAACGTAGTTACGAGTATAAATTTAAATTTCAAAGTAAGTTAAAGTCCTTGCCTTGGAGAATAATTGTTGTGACATTTTGTTGTTCCACCTAGAGGTGGAACATTTGTCATAGCTTTTAGCTCTTAACACAGAAAAGTGTTGTCGTATGTAATGCATGGCCTATGAATTGCATGTAAACCTAGCCTCTGCTGTGCATGCTCCTTTTTTCCAGGAAGAGGGGGCCGCTATATTTTTTCAATAAAAGTAAAAGCTTAAATTAGCTATTTATCTTTCCGTTGTCAAAAAAATTATAGTACTTATTTAGTCATAATTTGCATGGCTTATAAACAATAAAAATAATTTCTTTAAACAGTTTTTTGCTTTTCTCAAATCCAAGCCCCCTTCTTTCATCATAATTTCTGGCAGTTGGAATCTCATTTGCATATTATGTATTGTGAATACACTACACACTGTACACAGCTTGCTCAAGATAATGTGATTTTGTCTGCGTATGTATGTGGTGTATGTGCATCCAATGTGTGACGTTTACGCGAGCACAGATTTGCGTATGTCCGTCGCGCGAGAGGGTGTCAAAATTTAGTAGGCTCAGGGGAGGGCGTTGTCTTATCAAGGAGGGAGGAACAGTACCCAGAACTTTTTTTGCCTGCAGGTCAGATTTTACCTATGCGCCCCCTTCCACCCCGAACGTCAAAAATGTGCTGTAGTAAATTCGTGGCTGACGAAACCAGGATATTCGAAATGATTGATCCAGTACCCCGAATTTCCTTCCTAGTTATTTTAAAAAATACAGACATAATAGCACCAATTTTTTTCATCTTATTAAAGGATTTTGTTATAGTTCGACTAAACAATAAAGAATGGACAGGAATAAAGAACTTCGAACAGGACTGACTTGACAACGCACGCCAATGTTAAGTGTGCGTGTTATGTAAATCCTTTTTATTCAGTAGTGGTTTCGGATCGAGTTCAGAAAAAATTTAACCCACTGACTTTTTATTCGCTTAGCCCGGTATCACTTCCTGAGTTCTGAAAGAAATAAGTCAATTTAAGAGTTTAATCCAGTATAGGAATTGGTCTTGAGTGTGAGTATGATATAGTACCTATGATTTAAATATAAACTGAAGCCGTAAGTGTCTGCGGGAGAGAATAAGTAGTTTTTAGTGCATTATCAAGCTGGATTATCTCTGGGTAGGAACCTTGCTCCTTTTAGGGGCAACTTGTTTTTATTTCAGGTTAGTTTAGTCACTCTAGGCCCCCATTGGCAGAAAAAAAGACTGCCATATATTAGGCCTATGGTAAGCATAGGGTCAGTGGTCAGTCAGTCAAGCATGTACTCTTGGTGCTACGAACCTTTCCCAAATATTCCGCCTCTGGGCGGAATAAAATAGCTAATGGAACCGGCACCGGAACTAACAGTGTGGCACTGGAACCGATTTGGTACCGGAACCGATTTTGCCATCTGGATCTGGAACCGGAACTGGAACCTATTTGAATCTTCGGAACCGATCCGAACACTAGTTTGAGTCCATTTGTCCGCTGTAATCTGGGCTATGGCTTTGCCCGCTGTTGGTTGGGGTGGGGTATAGTACAGGTTTGTTTGTCCGCTCCCGCTGGTGTCTGTGCTCTGTTTTTGTCCGCTGGGATTGGGATTTGGGATCTAAGTTTGTCTGCTGTAGCCTGGGCTATGGATTTACAGTTGCTTGGTTGGAACTTGGAGTTTACGTTGATACACTGTAGTCTTGGGGCAATGGTCCGCTGAAGGTTGGGGTCTTGGTTTGTCCTCTGTTTTGTTTTATTTATGCTGCTAAGTTGATTGATGCATGCGACTATGTGAGAAACTCCAACAATAAACATACGCAAGCAGTTACATAGCCCTCATCTAATCTATGCGTCTTTTATTACTGCAAAACCAACCGACGTGAAATTTGTGTCCTCAATGGCAACTTATGCGCAACCCCTACTTATAGACGACTTCATAACGTTTGACCGCAGCACCAATAGTGAAGTTAACTTATAATATTAACATATTTCGATTCTACAGCTTTTGCTGCTGAGCTGCCCAGGGCTTTGAAAGTTTCGGATTCGGACGAAATTACCTAGAAACGCTTGGCTAGTCTGATTGTATTTGCCGTTGCTGCTACAGAACCAGGGCGTTAGGTTTTGCTAACAGCTGTGCTTTTGAGGCTGAGGGAACGAGGCACTTCCTTGGTTGCTATCGCTTGCCCGCATGGATTATTTGTCCGCTAGTTTCTGGTTTTTGATACTAGTAAACAACAAGTTGGATTGACGTAGCTATTTTCTATCCGTCAACTAACACTAACTATTTCAAATATTCTTGCACGAGGCAACAGACCCTAAATCTACAAACTAAAACCAATCTTGCCCTGAAAAGGGCATTTGGGGTAGATCCATACTCCAATCGTCCATGTTTTTTTTTGTTGGACAGATCCTGCACGCTTCTCCTGCTGATCTTCGGCTTCCGTTGCGGCCTCCGCAGCCTGCTGTCTCCACTGCCGGCAATAAACTGACTGACTGATGCTGACTGACTGATCCTAACTGTGAAACTAATTTGCATAATCTCCAACGAACGCCCCACCCAGTTCAAACGGATTGGTTGACTTTTCATGTACATAGACGGCAATTCGTGCTTATTGGCTGATCATTCAATACTTATTTGCATATGCACTCGATTGGCCGGCCAATTTGACGGCTGTCCGTCAAATTCCAGACAGCGAAGGGGGGTTTGGAATTAAAAGTGAAAATCTGCCAAAAAAATACAGTATACGTAATAAAATATTCTAAAAGTAAATTTTAGTTTAGAGTATACCTATATACTCTGATTTAAATGTGGTATTTAGTTTATATATCAGGTTACTATCGCAGTTTTAGGTCCCCATTGGCAGAAAAAAAGTGCCATATATTAGGCCTATGGTAAGCATAGACCCTGTGGTGGCTCGTAGCACCAACCATGTACTCTTGGTGCTACGAACCTTTCCCAAATATTCCGCCTCTGGGCGGAATAAAAAATTAACTGAAGTCACCTTCCGTTATGTTACACAATTTTTGCTCAGACTGTGATAACTACCATAAATTGTGTAATTTTGACTTATTTCAGAAATCCCTACATTCCGCAGATTTTGTGACTGCTGTCAAAGATGATTATGATGTCAGACATTCACAGTCTTCCAGTTCGGTATGTCGGAATGCTATCAAGCAAAAGTACATACATAGTACGACATCTGCATGTTATTAAGAGTACATAATAGGCTATACCATTGCATGATATCAAGAGTACATAATAGGTTATACCTATGCATGCTATCAAGAGTACATAATAGATATCTGCATGCTATATCAAGAGTACATAATAGGATATCTGCATGCTATATCAAGAGTACATAGTAGGATATCTACATGTTATCAAGAGTACATTATAGGATATCTATACATGTTATCAAGAGTATAAAATAGGATATCGCATGCTATCGAATGTAACCTACTAATTAATGTACTCTTGATGTTATGCAACTGAAGCTTTTTTGTTCTGAACAGCTGCTCTTGAGCAACATATTTTGCTTCACCTTTTAATTTGTATTTTTGTGTCAATGCAGTTGTGCAAAATCTAAACTATTACTTCTGTTTCAACTTTTTCGGCAAAACTTGGTAGCGCCGAGATTCGATCCTGGCTTCTTGCGTCGATGTCGATATTGCCAACCACTTTTATACCATCCATGCATTACTGACAAATCTTACTTTCTCCAGTATTTATGAATACGTAAATATAGTCAATAAATAATTAATATTTAGTTAATTAATGATCTGTTTATAATTAGTTAGTTATTAATTATTATTTTTTAGGGAGAAGACAGTGACCCGGAAACCACCGGTTCTGATGTGGTTGGAGATGAAGTGGTTCCGAGATCTAACGAGACACCGGAAACTCATCGTCGAAAACCGAACCGCAAGCCAGAAAACGATTTGGATCATTTGCCCTTGCCCCCTTCCCGTTGGTTTTCCTCGGGTGAAAGTGGGTTTGAGGGGGGCCAAAGTGAGACCCGTCCAAGTCAAGGCATTCCACGCTGGCTAGCAAACAGACGTGCATTACTGAGACAGGTAGGATTCTATAAGTTTAGCAACACTGTAAAACCGTGGCAATACCGTATTACC
>JASANF010000451.1:0-10277 GCA_030248245.1 Trissonchulus sp. WLG1_4
GCAAACTTTTTGTAAAAAATTGTAAAATTTTGGAAAGGACCTTTCTTTAGTCGCTTATACTGAAAACAAAATCACAGGTTAAATTTCAATGCATGGCATACATTTAGAAAAGATATTGTTTTATCTAATGCAAAAGACCGCTTGTGATTTGAATTTGTGAACGCTGAGCTATGGCTTTTCAAAAAAACACCTAAAAACGCAATTACCCCCTTAAATGCCAGCATGAACTACATTTATGGATCAAGATCATACTTGTAACGGGGCTCAAATTTTAGGTGTCTTCCCGACCAAATTTTTGGGACCCAATCAATCTAATCGACCCAAAACATCTTAAACTTCGTAAAGTTTGTGAAAAAATGCCATTTGTATCCATTTATGCTCAGATTTTAAAAACCGCTCAGGACCCTAGGGGTGGATTTCACAAAGGTGGTTTTACTAAACCATGGTTTTACGTACCTACGTTTTTATATGATTTGCACATAATTTCATTACAAAATATCGCCTGTTTCGTTACGAATTTCGTACATTTTCTTAAACCATGGTTTTAGCGCAGTTGAAATTTGAAACCTGCAGCACAGCAGGTCTCTGTTTTGTTGAAATTTCAGCTGAGCTAAACCATGGTTTAAGAAAATCTAGGAAATTCGTAACAAATCAGGCAATATTTCGTAATGAATTTATGTGCAAATCATATAAAAACGTACGTAAAACCATGGTTTGTAAAACCACCTTTGTGAAATCCACCCTAGCCCTTTCCCGCATACTGTTACATCAGCATCAAGGTTGCACTATCTTACACTAGTGAAACCTGTCGGCTTGATGTTTCACAGAATCAGTTACTTCAAGAGGATGCCTTAGGTATCCGAGTGAAGCGAGCCTGTGGCCAAATGGCTAGGCGTGACAGTCCTGCCACAAAGCTGCATTTTTGAACCTTGATGCAACAAAGGGCTAGATTTTTGGGGTGGACGCATCCTCTCTCTGATACCTTTCAGATATCCTCTGTAGTACATATGATAAGAACTGGGATTCTGGTACCAAGTATATATGAATGACTTGATGTAGGATATGCGTGGAGAAGCTCTGACTCCGGTACTGATCGTAGTCATCGTTAACACCGTCGTGATTCATAAAACACAAATAACCCAGTTAGGATCCATTCATACTTACAGCCGGCAAGGAATAGGATATAACAATAATGAGGCCACAAGCTTGACTAATTTACACAAATATTATACCTACTAATATTTTGTGGTTTGCTTATTTTTTAGCTGTTTTGCGAATTAAAATGCGTGTGTGGCTTGGAATATATATGAAGGGGATATAATAATTATACCAAGAGTACATAATAGGAAGAGTGTGACACTGGCCACGTTTGTGGCCTAGCAGCGCGGACATGCTGCGACCATTATCTCCCGAAAAAGGCCACAACTGGGGGGTACCCCCCTACACGAATGAAGGCATAGCCCTCAACTGTGGGGGATCCCCCACAAATCAGACCAGTCTCAAACGTGGGGGGGACCCCCCCACAAATGAGGGTGTACCCTCAAATGTGGGGGGGGACCCCCCACGTTTGGTGCAACCTAAAAATGCCCCCCGGAAAACCCCCCGCCGCCACTTTTCAAGGTAAAATTTCGTTCCTAGGGGTATTTTGAAGTGCTGAACACGAATCCGGGGTCCATTTTTGCCTAGAGCCCTCGTGGACCCCTCCAAGCCCCCTTCCCAACGGGACCATGTTTTAGTGGGCCAAAGGGGTCAAATTTTGAAATTGAAATTTTGCTGTTTCTCGGGGTAATTTGAGTCCCTGAACACAAATCTGAGGTCTATTTTTGCCTAGGACCCTCCTGGGCCCCCCTGTGACCCACTCCGGGTATCCCCTCTATGAGGTACTAATGCGTGAAATTTTCGAAACTGAGATTTTGGTAGTGTTAGGTGTAGTACTGTAGTATGATCCGGAACACAAACTTTAGGTCCATTTTTGCCTCGCACCGTGTTGGACTTTACTACAGCGGCTACTACAGTAAGGGGTTGTGTGCCATTGTATCTTTTGCTGAGAATGGAGGGTCCACTGCTTAAAATGGAGGGTCCTGTGCCTAGTAAAGAGAGTCCTCTGTTTAGAATAGAGGGTCCTTCGCCTAGAACAGAGGGTCCTCTGGCTAGAATCGAGGTCCGACTTACAACCCGGCAACCCGTTGTGGCCTACTGGCAATTTTTGTAATTGTTTCAAAGTAATGATGTCAAGAGAAATCAAGTGGTGCCAAAATTATGAAAAACGGTTCATTAAATTTCTAATTTCGGACTGTTGGGTGAATAAAAGAAAAAACCAAAAATTTACTTGTTTGGACTTCCAAGGATCAGAATATTCAGAAACACAAAAAACCCTTAGAATGCGCTTTTCACCAAAAAAACTGTTAAAAAAATGTTCTCAGTAAGAATTGTACGTAACTACATAATCTGCCTGTACCAAAGCCTCGTAAAAATCTGCTGCCTAGAGGGTGTAACGAATAGTAGTATGGAAAAGAAAGCCGCCTAATATATTTAAGTCTAAGAGGATCCTAAACGGAAGTGGACTCCGGATTCGTGTTCGGGGCCAAAATAACACACATGAAAAATTTCTATTTTTGAAAAAATGACCCCAAGTTGGTACTGTAGCCCGTGGGGGTCAACTGGGTCCGCGGTGACAAAAATGAGCCCCAGATTCGAGTTCAGCACCTCAAAATACCCCTAGGAACAAAATTTCACCTCAAAAAGTGGCGGCGGGGCGTCTCCGGGGCATTTTTTTAGGTGGGCTGGGCCCCCCCACATTTGAGGGTATACCAACATTTGTGGGGGGGTCCCCCCCACGTTTGAGACCTATGGTCTGATTTGTGGGGGGGGGGTCCCCCCACTGTTGAGGGCTATGCCTTCTTTCGTGTTGGGGGGTAACCCCCCCCCCCCCACAGTTGTGGCCTTTTTGGGGAGATAATGGTCGCAGCATGTCCGCGGCGGCCAAGCTGGGGTGCAGAAGAGTGGCATACTCTTCTTATTATGCACTCTTGATATTACCTATGCATTAAGTTGAGAAACTGAAAAATATTACGAATTTTGGATGGAACTGACACGGAACCGGATAGCGAACTTTTCTGAAAGAGGGGGGTTTAAGTTGGAATGGGGAAGTGAGGGAGCACTCCCCTTCAATCTCTCAACGTTTATGTGTGGTTCAAATCCGGTAATAATCCCATCATAATCCGTTAGCTCGAGTGCAATTGTATATTGCTAAGGGCAGAGTGGTGGTGAAAATATGGAAACTGATACAGTACCGTCCGAAATTACTTGGAGTCAAAGCAGACTCAAGAAATCACTACTCCGATGTCAAATATATAGGTATACCTATATCCTGTATATCGGATTCCAAAGTGACCTCCTCACTCCAGAGTCTGTAGCAAGTTCATTGGTCGGTACTGTAGTGAACTGTACTATAAACCCCGATGGTTACCTGAACGGCAACTGGGGCGGAGGTTGCCTCGCGGTTTATCCAGAATCTGAATATGAACTCATCCCAATACAAATACAAGGCAGGTAGGTTTGGAAAATGAAGTAACTGATGTTGCGCGGCAGGAAGAATTTCAGGGACAGACGCTGAAAAAATCCTGAAACCGGTCAAAAGGGAAACTATGTTCTAAAATGTGGAGTCTGAATTACAACCGTTCGTCCCGCTCTGCGGGTAAAGTCACGTAGTTTGGCCGGCAATACGGGAAATGTCTCGTTTTCTCCCAAGGTCATAATACGACGCTGAAGTACGAGTTGACCTTAAAAATGAAAAAGATACTTCTGAAAAATGTCGAAATAGTTAACTGCTGGGACTGCAAAACTTAACCGTTAACTGCAAATTGTAAAACATTCAACTACTTCGTAAGTTTTTATTAGGTAGCTTAGTTGCTAGTTTATCAGGATTGCATGGTACTTGCTGGAAAACAAGGAGTCTATTTCCTCATTTTAATTACATGTATCTAAAGCCTGAAACATCATGCTGACAAGTTTCGTGATTGTGCATAAAATCTAACCCGTGGAAGTGGACACGACTTTTTCGAGGGTGTCATATCCCTGTAGCCTCACTTGTAGAATAGTCAGATTTCGGATTCCCTTGATCGTATGTCCCCCTCGCTCCCCACTTCATCTCCACATCCCCTGTCGTGTAGCCGTCTGAATATTTTAACATTGGATTATACGGATTAGATTTGATTGTTTGAACTTGATTTTTAACTTTTAATTTTTTATTTAAGTATACTTTGTTGATGACACCACGCACCAATACTTTTCGTTCCCATTGTGCTAGCGCCCTGCCAGCTAAAAAACAATAACGCTCCGGCCCAAACGAAGCTTTAACGTCTTGACTTTATTGGACGCCTTTCAAATCAAGACATGTCATGATTTCCCCAAAAGGGCGATCACCCCTCGTTTCAAGATCAAGAGCAAGAAAATTCAGTATTAAATTGGTTTACAGTGCGGCTTCTGTGAGAGCTTAATAATCTAGAAAAGTGACCACTAAAGCATTACAGTAACAGGTTCCGTGTTCTAGCTAGTTGATCGTTATATATATACCTTTAGATATTGCAGTTGTGCATACACAGAATGGCAACTACAAACTTTCAATTTCAACAGTACATTGTCGAGAGTCAAGCGGGTAATATTTGAGATCCATATTGCAAGCCAGAGTTGTTGTGAAACTGAAAAAAGAGCGATAAGGTTCTGATTCCAAATTTTCAAGTCAAGTGATTCAATGTGATAGACTTAATCCGCTAAATTAATATTATTTATTCAAATATTATGCGATTAAGTTTACGACTAATATGCAAATGGTGTCTACCTTTATTCCATAGGCGATATACCATCACCATGTATTTGAACCAGTATTGGCGCGACGGGAGATTGGCATGGACCGGCCAGAAAAACGAATCAATTGTGCTTTCGGGAGATTTCACCGAAAAAATTTGGGTCCCAGACACATTTTTGGCCAACGACAAACAATCGTATTTGCATAGAGTCACCGAGCTAAATAAAATGCTACGTTTGTACGGTGATGGATATATCGCCTATGGAATGAGGTAGACACCATTTGCATATTAGTCGTAAACTTAATCGCATAATACTTGAATAAAATTAATCTATTAATTTAGCGGATTAAGTCTATCACATTGAATCACTTGACTTGAAAATTTAGAAATAGAACCTTATCGCTCTTTTTTCAGGTTCACAACAACTCTGGCTTGCAATATGGATCTCAAATATTACCCGCTTGACTCTCAACAATGTACTGTTGAAATTGAAAGTTGTGAGTTGCCATTATGCTGTATTATGCACAACTGCAATATCTAAAGGTATATATATTAGCAAAACGACTCACTTAAACACGGAACCTGTTACTGTAATGCTTCATGGTCACTTTTCTCATTATTAAGCTCACAGAAGCCGCACTGTAAACCAATTTAATACTGAATTTTCTTGCTCTTGATCTTGAAACGAGGGGTGATCGCCCTTTTGCTGAAATCATGACATGTCTTGATTTGAAAGGCGTCCAATAAAGTCAAGACGTTAAAGCTCCATTTCGGCCGGAGCATTCCTGCCTATTAGCTGGCAGGGCACTAGCACAATGGGAACGAAAAGTATCATGCGTGGTGTCATAAACAAAATATACTTAAAATAAAAAAATAAAAGTTAAAAATCAAGTTCAAACAATCAAATCTAATCCGTATAATCCAATGTTCAATCTTCAGACGGCTACACGACAGCAGATGTGGAGATGAAGTGGCGAGCCAATCGGACGTCGATCAAGGGAATCCGAAATCTGACTATACCTCAGTTCACCATACAGGGATATGACACCCTCGAAAAAGTCGTGTCCACTTCCACGGGTTAGATTTTATGCACAATCACGAAACTTGTCAGCATGATGTTTCAGGCTTTAGATACATGTAATTAAAATGAGGAAATAGACTCTTGTTTTCCAGCAAGTACATGCAATCCTGATAAACTAGCAACTAAGCTACCTAATAAAAACTTACCAAGAAGTTGAATGTTTTACAATTTGCAGTTAACGGTAAGTTTTGCAGTCCAGCAGTTAACTCTCTCGACATTTTTAAGAAAATATTTCATTTTTAAGGTCAACTCGTACTTCAGTCGTATTATGACCTTCAAAAAACAACGTTTCATTATACCTACCAAACTACGTGACTTTACCCGCAGAGCGGACGAACGGTTGTAATTCAGACTCCACATTTACAAATTAGTTTCCCTTTTGACCGGTTTCAGGATTCTACCAGCGTCTGTCCCTGAAATTCTTCCTGCGGCGCAACATCGGTTACTTCATTTTCCAAACCTACCTGCCTTGTATTCTGATCGTCATGCTGTCTTGGGTCTCCTTCTGGATAAACCACGAGGCAACCTCCGCCCGAGTTGCCTTAGGTAACCATCGGGGTTTATAGTACAGTTCACTACAGTACCGACCAATGAACTTGCTACAGACTCTGGAGTCGAGGTCACTTGAATCCGATATACAGGATATAGGTATACCTATATTTTGACATCGGAGTAGTGATTTCTGAGTCTGCTTTGACTCCAAGTAATTTCGGACGGTACTGTATCGTTTCCATATTTTCACCACCACTCTGCCCTTAGCAATATACAATTGCACTCAAGCTAACGGATTATGATGGGATTATTATGGGATTTGAACCACACATAAACGTTGAGAGATTGAAGGGGAGTGCTCCCTCACTTCCCCCATTCCAACTTAAACCCCCCCTCTTTCAGAAAAGTTCGCGTATCCCGGTTCCGTTTAAAGTTCCATCCAAAATCGTAAATATTTTTCAGTTTCTCAACTTAATGCATAGGTATAATCAAGAGTGCATAATAAGAAGAGTATGCCACTCTTCTGCACCCCAGCTTGGCCGCCGCGGACATGCTGCGACCATTATCTCCCCAAAAAGGCCACAACTGTGGGGGGGGGGGGTACCCCCCTACACGAATGAAGGCATAGCCCTCAACTGTGGGGGGGACCCCCCCCCCACAAATCAGACCATAGGTCTCAAACGTGGGGGGGACCCCCCCACAAATGATGGTATACCCTCAAATGTGGGGGGGGACCCAGCCCACGGTTGGTGCAATCTAAAAAATGCCCCGGAGACGCCCCGCCGCCACTTTTTGAGGTGAAATTTTGTTCCTAGGGGTATTTTGAGGTACTGAACTCGAATCTGGGGCTCATTTTTGTCACCGCGGACCCAGTTGACCCCCACGGGCTACAGTACCAACTTGGGGTCATTTTTTCAAAAATCGAAATTTTTCATGTGTAAGTGTTATTTTGGCCCCGAACACGAATCCGGAGTCCACTTCCGTTTAGGATCCTCTTAGACTTAAATATATTAGGCGGCTTTCTTTTCCATACTACTATTCGCTACACCCTCTAGGCAGCAGATTTTTACGAGGCTTTGGTACAGGCAGATTATGTAGTTACGTACAATTCTTACGGTAGAACATTTTTTTAACAGTTTTTTTGGTGAAAAGCGCATTCTAAGGGTTTTTTGTGTTTCTGAATATTCTGATCCTTGGAAGTCCAAACAAGTAAATTTTTGGTTTTTTCTTTTCTTCACCCAACAGTCCGAAATTAGAAATTTAATGAACCGTTTTTCATAATTTTGGCACCACTTGATTTCTCTTGACATCATTACTTTGAAACAATTACAAAAATTGCCAGTAGGCCACAACGGGTTGCCGGGTTGTAAGTCGGACCCTCTATTCTAGCCAGAGGACCCTCTGTTCTAGGCGAAGGACCCTCTATTCTAAACAGAGGACTCTCTTTACTAGGCACAGGACCCTCCATTTTAAGCAGTGGACCCTCCATTCTCAGCAAAAGATACAATGGCACACAACCCCTTACTGTAGTAGCCGCTGTAGTAAAGTCCAACACGGTGCGAGGCAAAAATGGACCTAAAGTTTGTGTTCCGCGGATCATACTACAGTACTACACCTAACACTACCAAAATCTCAGTTTCGAAAATTTCACGCATTAGGACCTCATAGAGGGGATACCCGGAGTGGGTCACAGGGGGGCCCAGGAGGGTCCTAGGCAAAAATAGACCTCAGATTTGTGTTCAGGGACTCAAATTACCCCGAGAAACAGCAAAATTTCAATTTCGAAAATTTGACCCCTTTGGCCCACTAAAACATGGTACCGTTGGGAAGGGGGCTTGGAGGGGTCCACGAGGGCTCTAGGCAAAAATGGACCCCGGATTCGTGTTCAGCACTTCAAAATACCCCTAGGAACGAAATTTTACCTTGAAAAGTGGCGGCGGGGCGTCTCCGGGGCATTTTTAGGTTGCACCAAACGTGGGGGGGGTCCCCCCCCACATTTGAGGGTACACCCTCATTTGTGGGGGGGGTCCCCCCCCACGTTTGAGATGGTCTGATTTGTGGGGGGATCCCCCCCACAGTTGAGGGCTATGCCTTCATTCGTGTAGGGGGGTACCCCCCCCCCACAGTTGTGGCCTTTTTCGGGAGATAATGGTCGCAGCATGTCCGCGCTGCTAGGCCACAAACGTGGCCAGTGTCACACTCTTCCTATTATGTACTCTTGGTATAATTATTATATCCCCTTCATATATATTCCAAGCCACACACGCATTTTAATTCGCAAAACAGCTAAAAAATAAGCAAACCACAAAATATTAGTAGGTATAATATTTGTGTAAATTAGTCAAGCTTGTGGCCTCATTATTGTTATATCCTATTCCTTGCCGGCTGTAAGTATGAATGGATCCTAACTGGGTTATTTGTGTTTTATGAATCACGACGGTGTTAACGATGACTACGATCAGTACCGGAGTCAGAGCTTCTCTCCCACGCATATCCTACATCAAAGCTATCGATATATACTTGGTACGATAATCCTATCTTGATCATACATGTACTACAGAGGATATCTGAAAGGTATCAGAGAGAGGATGCGTCCACCCCAAAAATCTAGCCCTTTGTTGCATCAAGGTTCAAAAATGCAGCTTTGTGGCAGGACTGTCACGCCTAGCCATTTGGCCACAAGCTCGCTTCACTCGGATACCTAAGGCATCCTCGTGAAGTAACTGATTCTGTGAAACATCAAGCCGACAGGTTTCACTAGTGTAAGATAGTGCAACCTTGATGCTGATGTAACAGTATGCGGGAAAGGGCTAGGGTGGATTTCACAAAGGTGGTTTTACAAACCATGGTTTTACGTACGTTTTTATATGATTTGCACATAAATTCATTACGAAATATTGCCTGATTTGTTACGAATTTCCTAGATTTTCTTAAACCATGGTTTAGCTCAGCTGAAATTTCAACAAAACAGAGACCTGCTGTGCTGCAGGTTTCAAATTTCAACTGCGCTAAAACCATGGTTTAAGAAAATGTACGAAATTCGTAACGAAACAGGCGATATTTTGTAATGAAATTATGTGCAAATCATATAAAAACGTACGTAAAACCATGGTTTAGTAAAACCACCTTTGTGAAATCCACCCCTAGGGTCCTGAGCGGTTTTTAAAATCTGAGCATAAATGGATACAAATGGCATTTTTTCACAAACTTTACGAAGTTTAAGATGTTTTGGGTCGATTAGATTGATTGGGTCCCAAAAATTTGGTCGGGAAGACACCTAAAATTTGAGCCCCGTTACAAGTATGATCTTGATCCATAAATGTAGTTCATGCTGGCATTTAAGGGGGTAATTGCGTTTTTAGGTGTTTTTTTGAAAAGCCATAGCTCAGCGTTCACAAATTCAAATCACAAGCGGTCTTTTGCATTAGATAAAACAATATCTTTTCTAAATGTATGCCATGCATTGAAATTTAACCTGTGATTTTGTTTTCAGTATAAGCGACTAAAGAAAGGTCCTTTCCAAAATTTTACAATTTTTTACAAAAAGTTTGCGCCACAGCTCTGGATCATACGATTACCTGTTAGGGCTGAAAGTTGGCAAGGTTTTTGACATGTTTAAAATCCCCAGGCATGTCCCCCACTTTTTTAATAACTAGTCAATTTACTGAGAAAATAGCTGATAAGCAAACGCACCGAAAATGTACGATATTTTCTTGTAATTAAAACCCTCTAAAAACGTCCACAGGTGAAATTTCAAAAAGTGAGAGACATGCCTGGGGATTTTGACCTTTACAGTACTGTCCCAAAAATTTATGATCAGGCGTCACTTATAACCTGAGTACTGGTGGCGCAAAGTTTACATAGAAATCACAAAAACCTCGAAAACGCAACTACCA
>JASANF010000453.1:0-10594 GCA_030248245.1 Trissonchulus sp. WLG1_4
AATGGTGCTTTAAACAATAACAACAACAATAACAATAACCGCAACAATATCAGAACGGAAGCAATAAGGTATTTCTACCTACTCAATTCAATATGCAACCATTATATGTAAATGTGTTTAAAAAAATCTTCGATTACAATCCTACTAATTCAAACTTCCACTTAAAGATGACGAAACATACCCGAACATTAAGACAACAATACGGGCAAAAATTCCAAAATTAAACACATATGTAAGCAATAGAAATTCTTAAAATTTTCTGCAAAAAAATAATTTTCGAAATATAATTCCAACTTTTTAGTTTCAAAACGATCTGATTAAGTTTCAGCAAACTTTTGCGAAAAAAACACGTCAAAGTTATTTGTAAGAAAGCAAAGTTTACGTAACGCAAAAAGCACACACACTGTTTGAGTAGCTACTGTGCAGCACGTAAATGCAGATGTTGTTTGCGTTGCGTTTTTGAGTGCGCGTGCGCTTACTGCAGTCACCCTTAATCTTGAAAGCAAGTGCAAGACTGGCTCTCTAGCAGTTTTGCGGACTTCGATAGACGCCTAGACTTGGTCAAGTTTGCGAAAAAGTTACTAGTTTAGACTCAAGCTTAGACTGATAGTTATTCACGGTCCAGGACTAGAGTAGCATTGACTTTGCGTTCTGCAGGCTTGACTAAATTCAGTTTAGTCAGACTGAAGCCCGGTTCATACTCAAAACAGAAAGAACAGGGATAAGGACGAGTATGAACCGGTTATAACCGGTTCATCAGTTTGGTTTGTTGGAAAGTTGGGATACATTTTTAAGCATACCTATTTCCCAAAAAAGATTTATTTATTTGCTTTGGAACACAAATTCCAATCAAATATGTTATAGCTTACGTCAACTTAATTATTTCTAATTTCAAACGCTGTCACATGTCGATTTAATTTTTAAATATTTTCTATACCTATGTAGGATCTAGCTGGGATTCACAGGTGGTACATAGTAAAGTCGAACACATACGACACTCCCATTAGATCCCTAAGACGATCATTTACAGCTCAGCATTGGCCCAGCATCTCAAATGGTGGAGTGCTGTCTGCACTGTCTTCACTCTGGAGCCTCCTGAGATGGGTGGTTTGTTTTCCATTCGAAGAATTCCTCTCTTGCTGATGCTGTCTAATAAGAATGCCCCTTGTCTTCCTGACGTAACAATGCTATTGTCAGATGTTCTCTATCCCCATTCGTTTCAAATTGAGTATCAGTATCAGTTATATATCTTTTGTGCATCCTAGCTCATATTCTTCAATCACATCAAAATCACAATAATATCGAATAAGAAACTTACACGAAATCCAAAATAAACAAATTAAATTCAAACAAAATATAACAAATTAAGTTCAAACACAGTATACAAAAAACATAGCAAAATATAGAAAGGCTAAATAGTTGAAATGTAATGAAAGTAATCGTTTCGGGGTGGGGGTGTGACAGAGAAGTGAAAAAACAGTTTCAATTGACACAACTCAATTTCTGCTTTCATTTGGCAGAAACACGCAAAAAAATCAACTCATCAGTTTGATTTGCTAATTATGTTAGTTGGGCATTTTCAATGGGTAGCTAGTTGTGCGGCATTTACGTAACATCAAAAGTGCTCAAAGTGCAAACAAGAAGGATGCTTGATTTTGCTCAATTTTTAGGGGGGGGGGGTACAGGGGGATAAAAAAATTACTTACATCTGGCCATTTATCTACCTGTAAAGTGAAACCGAAAGAATTTGTAATACTAAAACTGCTACTAAAAAGTGACTACTTCTAAGACTATAAATAGCAAGAAATATACAGTCAAATTTAGACTTAACTTTTTTTCTAAAAAATGTATACAAAACCATTGCATTGAGTAAATAAAATGAAATTTTTGGGCAGCTGTTGGTTACTGTATGGACTGTAAAAAGCTTAAGTCATTTTGCTTCTGTTGAATGCAAACATTGTTAATGCTGCGTGCAAACACTGAGAGCGATTCACGGATTTTTTGCATAATCTCAAAGCTTATTGCAGCGAACGCAGTTGCATTTTTGAAAATAAGAAAATGAAACGCTTTTCAATAACTCTTCTTCGTCAAACCTACAGTTATATTTCCGTAGCTGTTTTGGGTATATATTTTCACAGATATTTTTATAAGACGATAAAGCCCGGTGTCACGGGCAAAAGTATCCTATCCCCGTGTCCCTCGGAAAGTTTTGACTAGGCAAAAGTGTCCTACTGGGGCAAAAGTGTCCCCTTACACTTTTGGTGCTAAAATTGAGTCCTATATGCACAACAGAACCGCAAACTCGCCAAAAACTATATTTCAAAACCTATACACATTCTAAAGATAGTTTTCAACTTTAATTGCATTAGACAACTTTTAACAATATCCGTACCTATTTAATCTTAATAGGGTTTCATACATAGTATGGCTATGGCATACGGGCAAACGGACACAGCCCACACGAAAACAGTTTCGCCCGTTTTTTTTCAATTCATACTTTTACGGGCAAATTAAATTTGTGACAAGCGTAAACTAAGGCGGGGACAGTTGTGCCCAAGGTAGGACACTTTTGCCTAAACAAAAGTGTCCGGGGGACATTTTTTTCAAGTCAAAAGTGTTCGGGGGACACTTTTGATTAGTCAAAAGTGTTCGGGGAACACTTTTGACTAGGCAAGTGTCCGGGGGGACAATTTTGCCCGTGACACCTGTTCATACTTGTCCTTGGGGACAGGGGAAGGAACAGGACATGGACAAGATTCGATCAATTAAACTATTCTGAAGCATTGGCCGAATCGTTTTGTTAAATTTTTGGCTCAGCAATTTTTTGGGGTCGAACCATTGGCCTAGTTGCACAAGTAGTCGGCACTCCTGAAGAACAACCATTATGACTAGGGTTGGTATTCAAACCCAAAAAAATTCAAATGAAAAATAAAAAAACGAATCAAACAGTCGAATCCCGCAGGACTCATGCGAAATGTTTACAACAGTGTTTTAGTAACTTTTGAAGCAGTAACATGCTGTTTGAAAAGCAGAAAATTAAAAAAACTTAAATAGCAGGGCAAATTATGCAAAAACTTCCCAAAAAAACTCTTAGAACTCGCCTGAAAACTTTCAAATTGTCAAAACGTTATATATAATTTGTGCACAGTAACGTGATGTGTTAATGTTACAAAAGAGTTCCAAATATAACAAAATATTTCTGGAAATAATTTTCAATTAGGAAGACTCATCATGTTTTAGAATGAGTCAACTTTACAACGGGGGCGACAAAAATTGTACTCAAGTTGAAAAATTAAACTGTTTTTCCCATTACCTATTTAGAAAGTTGTTCTGTATTCTGTAGTAACTGTCATAAATTCTAAAATGTAATTTCTAATTTTTACAACGAAATTTCTGGGCCAATATCAAGTAATGCCGCCCCTCCAAAAAATACATCTGACTGATTTTTTCTCACCTGATATTTTCTGTATGAACGAAGTTGCGTGGTCGACATTTTTTAGACGCTTCGTTGAAATCGGCAATAAATAGGGTTAGTCATACAGGGATACAAAATTTTGATTGTAACAGCTGAAATTGCAATTAGTAAATAAATAAGACATGAACCTAGAACATATACAACCAGTAATTATGTGTACATATATGGTATGCACGTACATACAGAAGTATGGATATATGCAACAAGATGTATGGTATAAACTGAAAGTTTACTATTGACAAAAGTTATTATTACAACTTTATTTTGAAATACATAATGCACGGCTATAAGTTTAAAGTTTTACACATTGTTTATAAACTCCCAATATAACTAAACTCACTGTATAGTGTAGAAACTTCAGACTATAAAAAGAACTGTAATAAAAAAGTTTTCACAAAACCTAAAAATCAAAATATATTACAGCATAGAAAAACTTCAAACTTTCTTCTTGGAAAAAAGTCTGATCAAAAAAATCACTGGTGCCATAACTGAAACTAAAACGTGCGGTTCATGGTGAAAATATTGTAAGTACATGTACAGTCTACGCAGGTGTAAAAGCAGCCAATACCAGCTGAGATATAAATCATACTGTCTGGAAAAATATAATTCTATAGCTAACCAGACATATATACGCTAAGCAATTACATACAGACCCATAAAAAAAGTTACAACTTTGGTACTATTGAACGACGATTAGTGGGTGTGTTCATAATCGGATTATAAAAAATGTTATCGGGTATATTTACGTGGTTATAGTGTCGTAAAGTTTCAAGTCACGGGTTTAGGGTTGAATTTTTAACGGTTTTTTACACTACTGTCAATACTTATGTACGTAATGTTTCATGATGTCAATGAGAAATTTGGTCCTTGAGACTTGGGGGCTGTGGTGTAGTGGTTTTGCTTTTGTAGCATGTGGCATTTTGACATGGGTTCAAGCGGCCCGGGTTGGATTCCCACGGCTCCATTTCTTCTTTCGTTTGAAATTGGAGTATAAAATTAACAAGTGTTTGACCAATTTCTGAACACTCAATTTATAACAGCTTTTAAACTTGACAAACTTTCTTCTTATTGAAGTCTTTGTTGTTTTCGTTTTGTTAAAAACGTTTACTTAAACCCTTACGTTAAAAAAACGTTAAAGACCCTTAGCCTTACTTGAAATGTTACCAAGGTTATTTTCACACCTATGTATTTACCATCTCAATTCCAATTTAACTAAAAGCAAATAAAATTTAAGCTTTATAAATTGAAACTGTACAGAAAATTGATCAAACAATGGCTAACTTTATAGGTACTACGATTTTCAAGGATAGAAATAAACGAAATCGATGTAAGTCCAACCCAGCAGCTCGCGCCCATGTCGAAAATGCCACCTGCTACAAAAGCAAAACCATTACATCACAACCCCCAAGTCCCATAGGCCCTATTTCTCATTCACAACACTTGTGCCTACATGTAGACACAACGAACTAAAGTCTGACCAAAAATTGCTGGACCAAGAGACTTAAAGAAACACGTTATTTTATTACAAAAATAACGAATTGCAAGCATCACAAGTACAGCGCGTAGCGCCAAAATATCACGCCACCTGTTTTGAGTCTAAGTGCAATAACTTTTGGTCAGACTTTAAACAAAAAAATTACTCGGCCCTCAGAGTATAAATAACTGGCGTATTCGCTAAGAGAATATACACACTGCTTTTCCTTGCGGAGTGCTTATTAAATATTTTAGGGAAATAACTATTTAGATGCCAAATATGGGGCGTCAAAAGTAATTACTAATTAAACAAAAACTATGAATAGACGGCAGCTAAGACGGCAGCTGCCCTTGAACAGCTCTGAGTAAGCTAGAAAACTGGATTGGAACAATAAAGCTGAAAAACCGTTTCCTTCTAACTTTGTCTTGCAAAACGTCTAAGATTCTAGTTTTTGCAGCAGTTATGTACATTTGGAAAAATTTTGCAGCTAAATGTAATATGCTAAATTAGTCATATGAAGCGTCACCTTTTTACACGGCCCCCTCATGTAACATTCACATGTTAGGCTGAATATGTTATGTTATTTGGATATAGATATAGAACCACGTAGTGTGTTCAAAGCAAATCGCAAGTACATATGTGTACATATCGATCAACCATTTTGCAAGTATTTTGCTTATAATTATGGCAGTTTTATTGCGTTGTCACTCCATAAACAATGAAAGGGGAATAAACACTACCTTGTCTGATACAAAATTTTGCCAGTTGGGAAAGTATATAACCGTCAAAATCAGGCTATATGTGAAAATATCATGGTTTGTTTTTTATATTGTTGTTGTACATTGTTCGTACAGTGAGGCCACGCTAACAGAAAAGTCTTTTTACGCAGCACCTCAGGGGACCTATAAATACTATATTCATTTTCTCAGCTCTCTTTTTCGGTTAGGTCAAACTCGCTGTGTTAAATAACACTGAAAGGCCAGATCTTGGACAGGAAATTCAAAGTGCTCTCACCAAACTCTTTTGTTATACTGCGGCCCCCGGTCTTATGTCATCCGCGTGAGCTGGCGGGCTAATCTCAGAAATCGTGACCGGTGCCTAACTGTGCCGGAGAGCGCGCAGTGATAACAACTTGACGCTAGAGGCGTCGAAACTACAGGTCTAGAATTTGCTCAGCACTCAGGTTCGGGAGCACTCTAACTATTACCCCTACGGGCCCTAATTTAGACAACACAGAGACCAAAAGTAGACCTTTAAACTCGGACAATTAAAACTCCAATATTTATTGACAAGCCGAAAATATAATTCATACAGTGAAACCAACTGCACGCAGCATAGGAAATGCAGTAAATTGAACAATAATTTACGTTAATATTTCAACCCAAACTCAAGGCGTTTATCCTCTACACTCGGAAACGTTCTGTATTATAACCCGCAATTTTGCCCCCCCTGTTAATACACACAACCAGCCATCATGGTTCCCAACAAGCCAACCGACTAGCTTGCATTGCACTCTTATCAACACTAATTCAAACTTTCTATTTTAAGCTCCGAATAAGTTTCCCCTTTCAGAATATATCCCGAAACACAATTAGAACATAATTAAACTACTTTTTAGACTAAGTTTAGGTTCTTAAACTATCACTAAAATATGTGTGATTTAGGCTCAATTGCGCGCTCATTACCATGACAACCAAAACGTGAATAGAACTCAATGCCAGACGGACGATAAAATGGCTAGGTCAACAAGGGTGGGACCCTGAATATGCAACAGGTGCCCCCCTGTGCGGGTACGACGTCTCTGGAGTGCCCAGCACATCCTAAACCGGGTCCCGCCCTTTTGACCCAGGCATTTTCTCAAACGAAAATTTCAAGAGAGAACTACAAAACATAAAATTTCAAAAATGGCAGTTTTACATTGTGGCAAGAATTAAGGCACGAACTATTTACACAATTAGACAAAACAAGTAATTTTGAGCAATTATAGCAACAAGATCTAGACAAGCATAAGACATTATTTAAACTATTATAACAAGGGGAAATGGCAACAAAAGAATTTGAATAAAACAATGTACACGAAATTTGACCGACAACATGAAAACTACAAAACTATTACAACCAAATTTATGCGTGAAAACGTGTGAATATGTGTAATTCAGTGCCCCCCAATCCTGGAGGTCTCAGCAGATTGAACCGGATTGCTGGATTCAAAACCCAGAGTGCTAAATTTGCCTACTCATACCCTAAATGTGTGTGAAACAGTGTGTAAATATCCCAAAACCTATTATACCGATGCAAAAATACACTCATACCTAGACCGGTCGGGGCGCCTCCGACACGGGTGTTAATACATACATACTGTGTTAGTTTGCGTGTGCACACGTCTGAAACCTTACGTACTAACTTTGGGGTACCCCTCTTGCTTCCTAAATTAGTATACTACCAATTGGACCGGTCATTAAGCTATCAATCAGCCTATTCTGGTGAGTTCGCACTTGCTTTTGGTCACGTACGCCTTATGTCATAGACATGTCGACAAGTGCGAAGTTCGGGGTAGAAACCAGCTACCCGTCGCGTACGCCACTCACAGGCTATCCCAAAAAAAATAGCTTTCTCTACAATCAATTGGTTTGATAATAAGTATTAAAATACTATTCATACAACAACAACTAAGTAGTTTCCGCTGTGGCGGAAGCAAAAGAGCATACATTCACGCATCATCACAACATGCACACGCCTCGGCTAATAAGGTTTTGGGTATGGCACAACACTTGCCTAGGTCGCGGCCCCTTACGGGCACATAAACACATAAGAGTATGGTATAACAAGCACAAATTTATCCTAACAGTCTACTGAAACTCTCTGCATCGGGCCCATTTTATCTCGCTTCCCAATATATTTGCTGGTTCTGCGACAGAAATTACCCGGGATTATAATTCGCCACAAATATCTGCCATGTGGTCGCCCGTCACAGTCAAAAAGAAATAGGCTGTATGTCTGCGCCGCCACAGTTCGTCAGCATCATTACGAGCGCCACAACTAGCACATGCAGCGCAGTAACCGGTAGTGTTTGATCACACGATAAAGTCCAATTTGCCGTTAAAAGTTACGGTCCGTTATAGTCGTCATACTTCCAGCCCCACCAGCCACAGCACAACAAAGGCAACGGCGACAAACGAGATCACGCGCACGAAAAGGGATAAACACAACAGCGAGCCAACAAGAAGACGAAATCGGATCCCAGCAATCCAACAACAAAACGAGGAGATGGGTATATTCCTAATATTATCCTTTAGAAATAACGAAACTTTTAGAAATCCTCAACTTATCCATATTTCACAAAACAAATTATTTTTAAAAATATATTCATATATAAATACAAAAAAAGATCAATATTTAGATAGATAATAAACGAACAAATAAATATCAACCCAACAACAGAAATAGAACACAATTAGGCCGCGACTAGCCAACTACTGTCGTTTCTTTACTTATTATTTCCTCCTTTTTCAAGTATTACACTAAATATTACGTTTAATTATAACTTCGTCTTACGCGACATTAATTTTAGTTCTTTTTTTGTTTTTAATATATGCGAAATAGTCTGATCTTCCCCCACCACAACCACAACGACACGCACGAGACACCGAGACAGCCCCCGCACACCCACCCAGCACACAAACCGCCCAGCCGACCCAGCATCTCAAACGAAAATCAAGGAGAAGTAGCAAACATAAATTTGTGAATCTTGTAATTGTAAACATTTTTAATTAGGCGAGGTCAAAGGTCCTATTTCCCTCACACTTACCCTAAACATTTGTCACTTTTGCACACACACACAAACAACAACAAACAGAAACAACGAAAGAAAAAAACAACACGAAAACCGACAACAGAAAACACAAAACAACAACCAATAGCGAAAACGAAATATCAGCCCCCCACCAGCAGGTCTGTTGTTTTCTGGCATTTGTTGAAGTTTTGCCCTTGGTCCTTTCGCCTAACCCCCTTTCTAATCCCACCAAACCACAACAACAACACCAACCACCCCCACCCACCAACCCACCAACTCGTTAGAATTAGCTGTACTCACACAACTCACCACAACAAAACCCCAACAACACAAAAATCGCCCAACAGCACACAACAGGCGGCACACAACGCCCCACACAAACACACAGCCACAACACCAGAAAGCAATCACGCTCCACCCCACTCCCCGCACCGACCACCGAGCACCCACACGCACACCCCCCACACACCCACCACCCACGACTCCACAACACCCCGCACCTCGCCCCAGCCAACCGCACAACCAGCAGACCCATCGGAAGCACAAACCACATACAAACAAACCTCCTATCTCACACAAGACCCCACAAATCCCACCCGCCGCCCAGCACACATACCTACTGCTCTTTTTGCTTCCGCCACAGCGGAAACTACTTAGTTGTTGTTGTATGAATAGTATTTTAATACTTATTATCAAACCAATTGATTGTAGAGAAAGCTATTTTTTTTGGGATAGCCTGTGAGTGGCGTACGCGACGGGTAGCTGGTTTCTACCCCGAACTTCGCACTTGTCGACATGTCTATGACATAAGGCGTACGTGACCAAAAGCAAGTGCGAACTCACCAGAATAGGCTGATTGATAGCTTAATGACCGGTCCAATTGGTAGTATACTAATTTAGGAAGCAAGAGGGGTACCCCAAAGTTAGTACGTAAGGTTTCAGACGTGTGCACACGCAAACTAACACAGTATGTATGTATTAACACCCGTGTCGGAGGCGCCCCGACCGGTCTAGGTATGAGTGTATTTTTGCATCGGTATAATAGGTTTTGGGATATTTACACACTGTTTCACACACATTTAGGGTATGAGTAGGCAAATTTAGCACTCTGGGTTTTGAATCCAGCAATCCGGTTCAATCTGCTGAGACCTCCAGGATTCGGGGGCACTGAATTACACATATTCACACGTTTTCACGCATAAATTTGGTTGTAATAGTTTTGTAGTTTTCATGTTGTCGGTCAAATTTCGTGTACATTTTTTTATTCAAATTCTTTTGTTGCCATTTCCCCATGTTATAATAGTTTAAAAAATGTCTTATGCTTTGTCTAGATCGATCTGTTATAATTGCTCAAAATTACTTGTTTTGTCTAATTGTGTAAATAGTTCGTGTCCCTTAATTTTTGCCACAATGAAAAATTGCCATTTTTGAAATTTTATGTTTTGTAGTTCTACTCTTGAAATTTTCGTTTGAGAAAATGCCTGGGTCAAAAGGGCGGGACCCGGTTTAGGATGTGCTGGGCACTCCAGAGACGTCGTACCCGCACAGGGGGGCGCCTGTTGTGTTTTCAGGGTCCCACCCTTGTTGACCTAGCCATTTTATAGTCCGTCTGGCATTAAGTTTTATTCACGTTTTGGTTGTCATGGTAACGAGCGCGCAATTGAGCCTAAAATTACACATATTTTAGTGATATTTTGAGAACCTAAATTTAGTCTAAAAAGTAGTTTAATTATGTTCTGATTATGTTCTGAGTTGCATTCTGAAAGGGAAAGCTTATTCTGAGCCTAAAATAGAAAGTTTGAATAGTGATAAAAAGAGTGCAATGCAAGCTAGCCGGTTGGCTTGTTGGGAA
>JASANF010000454.1:0-12278 GCA_030248245.1 Trissonchulus sp. WLG1_4
TTGGTTCGGTGTCTTTCGCCTTGGAGGGAATCGACTTTTAGAATTTTAAGTGTTACAATGCCTTTAACAGCAATTTTAACACAAAAAATGACACATATTAGCAAAATTCGTTCAAAGATAATGCTATTTCTGTTACCAGAGCGGCATCTATTTTTGTTGCAGGAGCGCTTTTTTGGAGCTCAAACCAACAGCTGACGGATTGGCGAAGATCCTGAAGATTTTTTATATTACGGACCCTAAATTCACAAGAAATTAAATTTTTTCGACCATAAAACAGCTACATACCAACTTGAAACTATATATACATTATCAGTGGTGTACCCAGAAAAAAATACTCAGGGGAAATGAATTTTTACTTTTTTGAAACGGGTTAAAACGCACTTCTTAGCAATTTTTAACACGCCTCACAAACGCAAGATTACTAAATCGCACAGTTGCACAGGTCTGGGCGGCACCCCAGAGAAAAATTTGGCGACTTTTTCAATATTTAATTCAAATTTTGTCAACTAGAGATGTATCAGAAATTTTTTTGAGCAAAAATTGAAACAAAAGATGTCACATCACACAGTCTATATACACAACTAAACGTAGCATAATATACCCGTGTAGACATGCAAATGCAGCATAATGTACTCATGCATACATGCATAGGCTTTGATGAAAGATAATAACAAGGTATAGTAAGCCACAGAGTCGCAGGGGTTTGAGGGCGGCAGCTCCCAGAAAAAATGGGGAATTTTTTTGATTTTCAGGCCAAATGTCTGGTTTCATGTCTGGTAACACTTATGCAAAACAAAAAAACTGCTGCCCCGCCTCTGACCTGTGACTGTAAACTGGCAATATTGTCGACCAGTTGAGCGGTCGATTCCGTTGTCATGGCAACCAGAGGGTCCGTCCAGGCGTCTCGGCGAGCCGGGGCCTTGGCTGGGTGTGTGCCATTCAGGGGTTTCTAAAACATGAATAAATAAATAGATAAACATAAATAAACATAAACATGTTTTCTAGAATACTGATTAAGATCAAGGTGTTTAGCGAGCGTTTAGCAACTAACTACTTTGACTAAGTTGATCAGTTAGTAATCACCCTTCAACATTCGAGAAAAAATGCCAAAAATGTCAACTTTTTGATGAGCACATTATGAAACTGGTGGCCTATTTTTTCACTATGTGGACTCTGAGAGCGAATAATTTATGACCTGGAGTTAAATTAATAGTAAGCATGGAGCAACTTAATTTTACTCCAATCCAAAATAAACCAAAAATAAAATCCAACGCACATTATTATTATTAGTGGTCTTTGTCCCGTTGAGCAGAGCGAGTCGGCAGCTGGAGCCATGCTCGCGCATGTACTTGAGGATGGAATGGCAGTAGGCCGCGATCTCCGCAGGGGTCAGGTCGTCGCGGTCAAGGTCGCCCGTCACCAGCGATAGATCATCCTACACACAATCTTATAATGGCATTTATATTAGATTATATAATATATTCATACATGTAATAATTGTGGGGGATGGGGAAAAGACCCCCCCAAAATTCGGTCTCGGGGTAGGGAGGGGGGGTCCCTCCAGGGGTAAAAGAGGGGGGGAGGGTCCCGGCTGGAGTAAAATTTTTGGTAAAATTTGAAAAAATCGACATTTTTTGGTTAACTTTAAGCAATTTTTAACGAAATTTTCTGCAAAAATTGTCAAAATCACTTTCTTGGGAAAATTTTCAAAACTTTGCAAATTTTCAGGTGATTTATGGTCGATCAGGGGGAAAGGGTAAGAGTTAGGGATGGAACATGGAAGTCTCGGTATCGGTCAAAACCCGAGACCAGCCCAGTCTCGGTCTCGGTCTCGGTAGTCGAAAAGTCTCGGTTTGTTTTTCAAATCTGTGAAAAATTTTCATGTGGTCCGCCCTTTGGTTTATATTTTTGGCAGGATATTTTTTCGGAAGTTTTTATTTCACAAAAATTTCAAACCAAACAGTGAGATTTAGTCAATTTTTTTCCGAAAACAACTTTACAGTGGTTGTTTAGTTTATCAGTGGAGACAGTACACACACGAAAATGTATGTTTATAAGTAGGTTTCTTATTTCATATTATCTTTCAAGTCAGTCTGTGTGATTATTATTATATTTTATTCTTTAGTATTAGTGTTTGGCTGGTCAACTTTTTTATGCGAATGGTGGCTTCACATACTTAACTGTAATTTCCAATTGGTATGAGTTTAGCAAAAAATAAAAAAAATTGTGAAAGTTCAACTAAACGCACTACTAAGAATTATGCGGTGACACATGTAGTTAGGTAGATGAGAAGGGAAGACTCTTCTCCCAACTAAAATTTAGTCTCAGCCCCCAGGGGATTGAGAGGGCCCCACTCACAGGGGTCTCACGCCGAAGGCATAGACTGAAAGAGCGTCACGGCGCGCAGATTTAATTTTTGAGCCAAAAACCATTTCTATCTTGGGTGTATTTTAGCAGAACATTGGTAATTCCAATACAATCGGAGCGATTTTAACTAAATTCGGCCAAACTGCGTCAAAATTGCTATTTTCTGATGAGAACAAGCACAAATTGCGTCTGCTTTGAGACAAAGGTCAAAATTCCACAGTATTTAAGAAGACATGGTCCCACACTCACAGAAAAAAAGGAAAGAACCAGGAATGTAACCAAAATTGCCGTGATGTAGCTGTTAATTGTGTTGGTGTTAACTGACCATGGATGGTCTTGTAATTTTACCTAAAAACTTGTAAAAAGTCATCAAATCAATAGTTAAAAATGGCAAAAAAATGACCCAAAATCTCGGTTTTGGCGGTCTCGGAATTTGGTCTCGGTCTCGGTAGTCTCGGTATCGTGGTCTCGGTCTCGGTCTCGGAAAAAAACCGAGACTTCCATCCCTAGTAAGAGTCCCCAAAATTTAGACCCCGTTATATGTGTGATTATTATATTCATATATGTAACAGGGAAAAATTTGGGGGGCCTCTCCGGCCAAATTTTGGCGACCCTCCCCTCCCCCCTGTTCGACCAAAACTATCCTAAATTTTGAAAAATGTTATAAATGTTTCCTAAAAAAGGGTCAATTTTACTAAATTTTGCACAATCTTTCGGGACCTTCCCGCCCGGCCCCCTCGCTCTTGGGGGTGTCACTCCTCACCCCCTCATACATGTATGTTTATATTATATTATTATACTATATAATATTATGTGTGATACGTATGATATGAATATGATATTATTTGAGATTACATGATAATATATTCAGTGGCTAATCTAGCCAGGGGTTGTGCGACCTCCCTTCCTTTTCTAAAAGTTTTCCATGGTAATACTGTGCACAACTGCTGTCTTTTTTTAAGTAAAATTTATCATTCGCTTCATTTTTCGTTCGTGCTTTGATTTTTCATCAACCGGTACAAATTTTCTGATGTCAAAGACATTCTAATTTCTATCAAAAGTTTTTCACCGTCCCCCTACAATGTATGAGTGGTGGATGGGGGGGGGGGGCTGTAAAGTGGTTCCGAAAAGCCAAAGAAAAGACCCCCCCCAAAATCGAGGTCCCCATATTGGCTCGCAAACTATAGATTTTATCACATTTTTACAGCCTAGCCCTTTAGACAAAAGCTGGGTTTTTTTCGCAAAAACGTTCGCAATTGCGAAAAAAATTGGTGATTGCGAAAAATTTTCAAACCTTTTCGCAAAATTGCGAAAAAATTTTGACGCAATGGAGGTGAACTCGTAAGGTCTATGCGCTGATTTTTGTGGTTTAGTCGGAAAACATTTCCGATACGGCCCAAATTGACCAAATTTGGCCTAAAAATTGAAAATTTATTCGACTTTTTGTGATCCCTTAGGCCCGGACTCGTGCAACTTTGTGGCTTGACGTTTCTAGTGACTGTAAATGGGACAGATTTTCTTTCATGTATCATCACACCGACTGCATGTAAGACTAATAGACAGTATAATAGGGGTCGGAGGTGACATAATTAAGAAACATTTCAAAATGTTAGCATTTTCAGGCCCAACTTGGTCATTGGCAGGGTCTTCTGATATTACTTTACGGCTGAGCATCGATTGTGAAAATTTCACAAAATTCTCAGGACGGCTCCGTAAATTTAAATAAAAATGTCAAAATCGTTGTTTTTTCGCCAAAAAGAGTAAAAATTGCGTAGTCTTCATCCTGTATAGGCGGAATACTGTTTTATTAACATTTAAGGTGGTAGTTGCGTTTTCGAGGTTTTTATGATTTCTATGTAAACTTTGCGCCACCAGTACTCAAGTTAGAAGCGACGCCTGAGCATAAATTTTTGGGACAGTATTGTAAAGGTCAAAATCCCCAGGCATGTCTCTCACTTTTTTGAAATTTCACCTGTGGACATTTTTAGAGGGTTTTAATTACAAGAAAATATCTTAAATTTTCGGTGCGTTTGGTTTTCAGCTATTTTCTCAGTAAATTGACTAGTTATTAAAAAAGTGGGGGACATGCCTGGGGATTTTAAACATGTTAAAAACCTTACCAACTTTCAGCCCCAATAGATGATCGTATGATTCAGAGCTGTGGCGCAAACTTTTTGTAAAAAATTTTAATATTTTGGAAAGGACCTTTCTTTAGTCGCTTATACTGGAAAGAAAATCACAGGTTAAATTTCAAGGCATGGCATACATTTAGGAAAGATATTGTTCTACTTAATGCAAAAGACCGCTTGCGATTTGAATTTGTAAACGCTGAGCTATGGCTTTTTAAAAAAACACCTAAAAACGCAATTACCCCCTTAAATGCAAAGTCACTGCATTACGTAACAAAAGCAAGTCAGCGAAAAAAAAATTATTTTGCGAAAAAAATTTCAAGCTTTTCGCAAAATTGCGAAAATTTGCCAGCGAAAAAAAAACCCAGGACAAAAGTGTTTCGCAGAAGCTGTATGCTGATTGGGCAATCCACACCCTTACACCCCCACCCACCCAACACACGAACACTACACGCCAAACGCACGAAAGAACTCGCAAAATCCACAACAAATCCGAGAAGCGTATAAAAAGCCAAGCAGCACAAACAAAGCAAGCTAAAGAACAATATTCCTAAAAGCCAGCCAAATAACCATAAAGCACAAACAAGCCTCAAAAAAAAACCAAAAACGCCCAGCCAATACGATCATCTATGCGAAAGGAAACTGTTTATCCCCAGGCATGTCCCCCACTTTTTTAATAACTAGTCAATTTACTGAGAAAATAGCTGGAAAACCAAACGCACCGAAAATTTAAGATATTTTCTTGTCATTAAAACCCTCTAAAAATGTCAAAAGGTAAAATTTCAAAAAAGTGAGAGACATGCCTGGGGATTTTGACCTTTACAATACTGTCCCAAAAATTTATGCTCAGGCGTCGCTTCTAACTTGAGTACTGGTGGCGCAAAGTTTACATAGAAATCATAAAAACCTCGAAAACGCAACTACCACCTTAAATGTTAATAAAACAGTATTCCGCCTATACAGGATGAAGACTACGCAATTTTTACTCTTTTTGGCGAAAAAACAACGATTTTGACATTTTTATTTTAAATTTACGGAGCCGTCCTGAGAATTTTGTGAAATTTTCACAATCGATGCTCAGCCGTAAAGTAATATCAGAAGACCCTGCCAATGACCAAGTTGGGCCTGAAAATGCTAACATTTTGAAATGTTTCTTAATTATGTCACCTCCGACCCCTATTATACTGTCTATTAGTCTTACATGCAGTCGGTGTGATGATACATGAAAGAAAATCTGTCCCATTTACAGTCACTAGAAACGTCAAGCCACAAAGTTGCACGAGTCCGGGCCTAAGGGATCACAAAAAGTCGAATAAATTTTCAATTTTTTAGGCCAAATTTGGTCAATTTGGGCCGTATCGGAAATGTTTTCCGACTAAACCACAAAAATCAGCGCATAGACCTTACGAGTTCACCTCCATTGCGTCAAAATTTTTTCGCAATTTTGCGAAAAGGTTTGAAAATTTTTCGCAATCACCAATTTTTTTCGCAATTGCGAACGTTTTTGCGAAAAAAACCCAGCTTTTGTCTAAAGGGCTAGGCTGTAAAAATGTGATAAAATCTATAGTTTGCGAGCCAATATGGGGACCTCGATTTTGGGGGGGGTCTTTTCTTTGGCTTTTCGGAACCACTTTACAGCCCCCCCCCCCCCCCATCCGCCACTCATACATTGTAGGGGGACGGTGAAAAACTTTTGATAGAAATTAGAATGTCTTTGACATCAGAAAATTTGTACCGGTTGATGAAAAATCAAAGCACGAACGAAAAATGAAGCGAATGATAAATTTTACTTAAAAAAAGACAGCAGTTGTGCACAGTATTACCATGGAAAACTTTTAGAAAAGGAAGGGAGGTCGCACAACCCCTGGCTAGATTAGCCACTGAATATATTATCATGTAATCTCAAATAATATCATATTCATATCATACGTATCACACATAATATTATATAGTATAATAATATAATATAAACATACATGTATGAGGGGGGTGAGGAGTGACACCCCCAAGAGCGAGGGGCCGGGCGGGAAGGTCCCGAAAGATTGTGCAAAATTTAGTAAAATTGACCCTTTTTTAGGAAACATTTATAACATTTTTCAAAATTTAGGATAGTTTTGGTCGAACAGGGGGGAGGGGAGGGTCGCCAAAATTTGGCCGGAGAGGCCCCCCCAAATTTTTCCCCTGTTACATATATGAATATAATAATCACACATATAACGGGGTCTAAATTTTGGGGACTCTTACTAGGGATGGAAGTCTCGGTTTTTTTCCGAGACCGAGACCGAGACCACGATACCGAGACTACCGAGACCGAGACCAAATTCCGAGACCGCCAAAACCGAGATTTTGGGTCATTTTTTTGCCATTTTTAACTATTGATTTGATGACTTTTTACAAGTTTTTAGGTAAAATTACAAGACCATCCATGGTCAGTTAACACCAACACAATTAACAGCTACATCACGGCAATTTTGGTTACATTCCTGGTTCTTTCCTTTTTTTCTGTGAGTGTGGGACCATGTCTTCTTAAATACTGTGGAATTTTGACCTTTGTCTCAAAGCAGACGCAATTTGTGCTTGTTCTCATCAGAAAATAGCAATTTTGACGCAGTTTGGCCGAATTTAGTTAAAATCGCTCCGATTGTATTGGAATTACCAATGTTCTGCTAAAATACACCCAAGATAGAAATGGTTTTTGGCTCAAAAATTAAATCTGCGCGCCGTGACGCTCTTTCAGTCTATGCCTTCGGCGTGAGACCCCTGTGAGTGGGGCCCTCTCAATCCCCTGGGGGCTGAGACTAAATTTTAGTTGGGAGAAGAGTCTTCCCTTCTCATCTACCTAACTACATGTGTCACCGCATAATTCTTAGTAGTGCGTTTAGTTGAACTTTCACAATTTTTTTTATTTTTTGCTAAACTCATACCAATTGGAAATTACAGTTAAGTATGTGAAGCCACCATTCGCATAAAAAAGTTGACCAGCCAAACACTAATACTAAAGAATAAAATATAATAATAATCACACAGACTGACTTGAAAGATAATATGAAATAAGAAACCTACTTATAAACATACATTTTCGTGTGTGTACTGTCTCCACTGATAAACTAAACAACCACTGTAAAGTTGTTTTCGGAAAAAAATTGACTAAATCTCACTGTTTGGTTTGAAATTTTTGTGAAATAAAAACTTCCGAAAAAATATCCTGCCAAAAATATAAACCAAAGGGCGGACCACATGAAAATTTTTCACAGATTTGAAAAACAAACCGAGACTTTTCGACTACCGAGACCGAGACCGAGACTGGGCTGGTCTCGGGTTTTGACCGATACCGAGACTTCCATGTTCCATCCCTAACTCTTACCCTTTCCCCCTGATCGACCATAAATCACCTAAAATTTGCAAAGTTTTGAAAATTTTCCCAAGAAAGTGATTTTGACAATTTTTGGCGAAATTCTCGGTAAAAATTGCTTTAAATTCACCAAAAAATGTCGATTTTTTCGAATTTTGGCCAAAATTTTACTCCCGCCGGGACCCTCCCCCCTCTTTTACCCCTGGCGGGACCCCCCCTCTCTCTCCCGAGACCGAATTTTGGGGGGTCTTCCCCCATCCCCCACAATTATTACATGTATGAATATATTATATAATCTAATATAAATGCCATTATAAGATTGTGTGTAGGATGATCTATCGCTGGTGATGGGCGACCTTGACCGCGACGACCTGACCCCTGCGGAGATCGCGGCCTACTGCCATTCCATCCTCAAGTACATGCGCGAGCATGGCTCCAGCTGCCGACTCGCTCTGCTCAACGGGACAAAGACCACTAATAATAATAATGTGCGTTGGATTTTATTTTTGGTTTATTTTGGATTGGAGTAAAATTAAGTTGCTCCATGCTTACTATTAATTTAACTCCAGGTCATAAATTATTCGCTCTCAGAGTCCACATAGTGAAAAAATAGGCCACCAGTTTCATAATGTGCTCATCAAAAAGTTGACATTTTTGGCATTTTTTCTCGAATGTTGAAGGGTGATTACTAACTGATCAACTTAGTCAAAGTAGTTAGTTGCTAAACGCTCGCTAAACACCTTGATCTTAATCAGTATTCTAGAAAACATGTTTATGTTTATTTATGTTTATCTATTTATTTATTCATGTTTTAGAAACCCCTGAATGGCACACACCCAGCCAAGGCCCCGGCTCGCCGAGACGCCTGGACGGACCCTCTGGTTGCCATGACAACGGAATCGACCGCTCAACTGGTCGACAATATTGCCAGTTTACAGTCACAGGTCAGAGGCGGGGCAGCAGTTTTTTTGTTTTGCATAAGTGTTACCAGACATGAAACCAGACATTTGGCCTGAAAATCAAAAAAATTCCCCATTTTTTTCTGGGGGCTGCCGCCCCCAGACCCCTGCGACTCTGTGGCTTACTATACCTTGTTATTATCTTTCATCAAAGCCTATGCATGTATACATAAGTACGTTATGCTGCATTTGCATGACTACACGAGTATATTATGCTACATTTTCTTGTGTAATAGACTGTGTGATGTGACATCTTTTGTTTCAATTTTTGCTCAAAAAAATTTCTGATACATCTCTAGTTGACAAAATTTGAATTAAATATTGAAAAAGTCGCCAATTTTTCTCTGGGGGGTGCCGGCCCCCCAGACCTGTGCAACTGTGCGATTTAGTAATCTTGCGTTTGTGAGGCGTGTTAAAATTGCTAAGAAGTGCGTTTTAACCCGTTGCAAAAAAGTAAAAATTCATTTCCCCTGAGTATTTTTTTCTGGGTACGCCACTGTAATGTATATATAGTTTCAAGTTGGTATGTAGCTGTTTTATGGTCGAAAAAATTTAATTTCTTGTGAATTTAGGGTCCGTAATATAAAAAATCTTCAGGATCTTCGCCAATCCGTCAGCTGTTGGTTTGAGCTCCAAAAAAGCGCTCCTGCAACAAAAATAGATGCCGCTCTGGTAACAGAAATAGCATTATCTTTGAACGAATTTTGCTAATATGTGTCATTTTTTGTGTTAAAATTGCTGTTAAAGGATTGTCACATTGTAACACTTAAAATTCTAAAAGTCGATTCCCTCCAAGGCGAAAGACACCGAACCAAATATCCTTTCCGCTTTTTTTACTAGAACTAGACAGTATAGTATTGCAGCCCACACTTACTACATCTCTACAGAGATCCGACAGCTCCCGACAGTCATCGCTACCTCCATCAAGGCTCGCCACTAACGCTAATCGCACACAAAATCAACACCAAACACCATATCAAAATCAACTTATGAAATCGCCTTCCACTGCACCACATTCACACACTGATAGCTGTAAAACTAGTCTAGTCATATTCTAGCAAACGCTTGTACGTTCGACGAGTCAACCTAAAATATACTAATCACTATAACCTAAATAAGACCAAATAAATCACAGCTAGCTATAGCTTATTTTACTTTTCATTCAATCAAAAGTATTTCTTCCTTAACTTCTCTATGCGCGCGCACTTACAAATTTCTTCCACCAACCTACGAGCAAAGACACCAACCAAAAACCTCAATACCAAAACAAACAACACCAACCCAACTATCCAGTGTGTGAACATGTGGTGCAGTGGAAAGGCCGAATTTCAATAAAAGTTGATTTTGAATATTGGTGTTTGGTGTTGACTTTTGTGTGCGACTTAAGCGTTACGTGGCGAAGCCTTGAACCTTGGAGGTAGCGACTGAACTGTCGGGAGCTTAACTTCGGATCAACCCCACGAAAGAGACTAGTCAGTTAAAAGTCGTGGGCATACGCACAATTATCAACCTTTATCTATCCTTTTCCAACTTCAAAAAAGGCATTATTATTACATTTGGTTCGGTGTCTTTCGCCTTGGAGGGAATCGACTTTTAGAATTTTAAGTGTTACAATGCCTTTAACAGCAATTTTAACACAAAAAATGACACATATTAGCAAAATTCGTTCAAAGATAATGCTATTTCTGTTACCAGAGCGGCATCTATTTTTGTTGCAGGAGCGCTTTTTTGGAGCTCAAACCAACAGCTGACGGATTGGCGAAGATCCTGAAGATTTTTTATATTACGGACCCTAAATTCACAAGAAATTAAATTTTTTCGACCATAAAACAGCTACATACCAACTTGAAACTATATATACATTACAGTGGCGTACCCAGAAAAAAATACTCAGGGGAAATGAATTTTTACTTTTTTGCAACGGGTTAAAACGCACTTCTTAGCAATTTTAACACGCCTCACAAACGCAAGATTACTAAATCGCACAGTTGCACAGGTCCGTGGGCCGGCACCCCCCAGAGAAAAATTGGCGACTTTTCAATATTTAATTCAAATTTTGTCAACTAGAGATGTATCAGAAATTTTTTTGAGCAAAAATTGAAACAAAAGATGTCACATCACACAGTCTATTACACAAGAAAATGTAGCATAATATACTCGTGTAGTCATGCAAATGCAGCATAACGTACTTATGTATACATGCATAGGCTTTGATGAAAGATAATAACAAGGTATAGTAAGCCACAGAGTCGCAGGGGTCTGGGGGCGGCAGCCCCCAGAAAAAAATGGGGAATTTTTTTGATTTTCAGGCCAAATGTCTGGTTTCATGTCTGGTAACACTTATGCAAAACAAAAAAACTGCTGCCCCGCCTCTGACCTGTGACTGTAAACTGGCAATATTGTCGACCAGTTGAGCGGTCGATTCCGTTGTCATGGCAACCAGAGGGTCCGTCCAGGCGTCTGGGCGAGCCGGGGCCTTGGCTGGGTGTGTGCGATTCAGGGGTTTCTAAAACATGAATAAATAAATAGATAAACATAAATAAACATTAAACATGTTTTCTAGAATACTGATTAAGATCAAGGTGTTTAGCGAGCGTTTAGCAACTAACTACTTTGACTAAGTTGATCAGTTAGTAATCACCCTTCAACATTCGAGAAAATGCCAAAAAATGTCAACTTTTTGATGAGCACATTATGAAACTGATGGCCTCTTTTTTCACTATGTGGACTTGTGAGAGCGAATAATTTATGACCTGGAGTTAAATTAATAGTAAGCATGGAGCAACTTAATTTTACTCCAATCCAAAATAAACCAAAAATAAAATCCAACGCACATTATTATTATTAGTGGTCTTTGTCCCATTGAGCAGAGCGAGTCGGCAGCTGGAGCCATGCTCGCGCATGTACTTGAGGATGGAATGGCAGTAGGCCGCGATCTCCGCAGGGGTCCAGGTCGTCGCGGTCAAGGTCACCGTCACCAGCGATAGATCATCCTACACACATATATTATAATGGCATTTATATTCAAGAGTATATAATATATTCATACATGTAATAATTGTGGGGGATGGGGGAAGACCCCCAAAAGTGGGTCTGGGAGGAGGAGGGGGGTCCCGCCAGGGGTAAAAGAGGGAGGTCCCGGCGGGAGTAAAATTTTAGCCAAAATTCGAAAAAATCGACATTTTTTGGTGAATTTAAAGCAATTTTTACCGAATTTCGCCAAAAATTCTCAAAATCACTTTCTTGGGGAAAATTTTCAAAACTTTGCAAATTTTAGGTGATTTATGGTCGATCAGGGGAAAGGGTAAGAGTTAGGGATGGAACATGGAAGTCTCGGTATCGGTCAAAACCCGAGACCAGCCCAGTCTCGGTCTCGGTCTCGGTAGTCGAAAAGTCTCGGTTTGTTTTTCAAATCTGTGAAAAATTTTCATGTGGTCCGCCCTTTGGTTTATATAGCAATACGTAACTTTT
>JASANF010000455.1:0-28264 GCA_030248245.1 Trissonchulus sp. WLG1_4
ACAAAAATGTAAGGTTCGCCCACACGTTTCACTTTTTCGAAAATTAGACCTTTTCTAGGACTGCATATTTCCGTTGAAAAAGTTACCAAAAGCCATACTCAATTTTTTAAGAAATTAAATCAAAAATTTGACTTTTCCGAAGATTTATCAGCTTTTTAGGTTTTTCATTTTTGATTTGCATTTTCACGGCAAAATTACTCAGCAAAACTTCAACGTATTCTTATGTTTAATACAGCAATTTAAAGCTAAGAAACCGCACATTTCAGTGATATGAGTGATCATTTTATTTTGAAACAAACAATTTTAAGCTACGGTTACAAAATTGTCAAAAAAATTTGAAAAAAATTTTTAATCACAATATGCACATCAAATGAAAGCCCTTTTCATTTTGAACAACTTTTCTTCAAGACATTATGATCAAAAATGCAGCTGAAAAAAATTAAACGCCAAAGTTGGTTTCCCTAAGCGCCACCTTAAAAAAATCATGCTAATCTAGTACTATGTCAGGAGATCTTAAAAAATTTAAACACTGAAGTAATCAACCAGCACTAGAAATAAATGTATATATACATAAATTAACTGCTTAGTTTTATGAAAAGTTATTAAGAGGACCAAGAAAAAAATCTTCACCATCCTAAGTATACATGAATTTTTAGCATTAATTTATTTTATTAGTCGAAGCACTCGCTTTCCATTAAATTTTTGTAGACTTCATCTTCTGGTGTTATTAAAGTTTCGTCTTCGAGATAAGTATCTTCTTCAATTTCCACTATTGTATCTGTTTCTTCAGTTTCTGTTTCTGCTTGTTGTTTTTTAAGCGTCGCGGTAATTTGACTAAAATAACTGGCAATCTGCGGCCATTTTAGGTATTCTGATGGTTGAAAACGCGGTTGCCCATCTGAGTTTATTTCATTACGCATATTCTTCGACAGCTGCTTGGGATCGACTCTTCTGCCTCTCAGACCCTGTTGGATCTGCAAAGTATAACTATCCTTCATAAAACTATACTATCTTACCCCCCCCCCCCGAAATTTTTTCCAAGTAATTTTTTACACAAGGGTCCTTCCTTTGGTTTTCATAGTCCGGCCGGAAAAATTTTCTGATACGTCTCCGATTGACTAAATTTGGCCTAAAAATCAAAAATTTTCCCAAATTTTCTCTGGGGGCTGCCGCCCCCAGACCCCCGCCACTCTATGGCTTACTATTCCTTGTTATTGTTCTTCATCAAAGCCTATGCAGTATGCATGTATACACAAGCACATTATGCACATGTGCATGTCTACACGAGTATGTTATGCTACATTTAGTTGTGGAATACGCTGTCTGATATGACGCTCCCATCTTTGGTATTAAATTTTGTCGGAAAAAAATTTCTGATACGTCTCCAGTTAACCAAACTCGGTCTAAAAATTGGAAAAATTGTCATTTTTTTCTGGGGGCTGCCGCCCCCAGACCCCTGCAACCTTGTGTCCTTTGCTTTTTATGGTCCGACCGGAAAAATTTTCTGATACGCCTCGCAATTGACTAAATTTGGCCTAGAAATAAAAAATTTTCCCAATTTTTTTTCTGGGGACTGCCGCCCCCAGACCCCTGCAATCTTGTGGTTTAGTAGTCTTGCGTTTCTAAGGCGTTTTATGAGTGTTAAAAATGCTAAAAGTGCATTTTAACCCATTACAAAAAATCGAAAAGTCATTCCCCCCCCCGAAATTTTTTTCTGGGTACGCCACTGATCTTACTATATATTCTGTTCATTACTAATTCTCTACTTAGTTGATACAAGGAAACGACATCACTTGGCATAAACTATATAACATTTTTAAAATTCTCATTCGAAATTCTATGTCGTTATACGACATTGTTAGTAGCTAAATGTATGTCTCTAGTCCTGTTTTAGTTTCATACTTCGGTGTTCATTAGTTTTGTAGGATTTAACCCAAAACTAGTGAAACTAGTCAAATTAGCACAAACAGATTAAAAAAGATTAGCCGTAAAGTCGAACTAACTTTTTCGTTCAAGTATGATAACTGATTTGCGTTGTAGCGCTGATATCTTCGCTCACTGGAGAGTGCCCAGCCTCTTGCAATAGGTTCTGCCGAATCAAGAACAGCAGCATCATTTACTTCATTTATGGCGTCATTTAGTTCTTGCAGACGGTTACTATACTGCAGTCTTTCAAGCTCGTTTTCGTATGCCCTAACAACGTAGTCTTGAAGTGTCACGCTTTCTTCTTTGTAAACATGTTTTTCTGTTTCCAAATGGGTCAGCAAGTTGCTGTGACGTCTAAAACGCTTGATGCAGTTAGGCTAGTAGTGGTAAAATGCCGCTTCTAAGCCAGGAGCCTATCTTTAACGTGTGTTTTTTGCTCCATTTTTAGTGATTTGGAGCAACCCCTCAAAAAGCATGCCGCTTCTGAGCCACTTTCTGCGGCGCCAGGAGCCTATCTTTAACGTGTAATTTTTGACTCCATTTTTAGTGATTTGGAGCAACTTTTCTAAAACCTATGCCGCTTCTGAGCCACCTTGCTACGGCGCCAGTAGCCTATCTTTAAAATGTAATTTTTGACTCCATTTCTAGTGATTTGGAGCAACTTGTCTTAAACCTATGCCGCTTCTGAGCCAGCTATCAGCTACCAGCACTTTAAACTATTAGCTAATTTTACTGCCAACACTTTAAAATATTAGCAAACTTTGTACAGTTTAAATTTCATTTAGCAACCTATGATTTAACAAAAAATATTCTGAGATCTTGACATTTCAAACATTTAATATCTAGAAACTTTATTTATTTTTTACAGTTTTTATACAGAACAATGTTTATCACTAAAGCAATTAGCAGACAAGTAAATAACATGAATCCTATCAGAAAAAATTTCCAAACGTAATGATTCATGGGAAGAATACACGGAATGATATGTCGCTGTATTTGTCCAATTCCATAATATTTTGTAGTGCAATATACATTGACTGCAAAAGAGGAAGTGTTTAAGGTGGTAGTTCCAGAATCACAGTTTTTTACATAAGGCTATTTTCAAAGCTCTTTTTCAGGACAATCAGTAAAGTAGGAATAAAATTACTCCAATTTTTCGAAACAAGACTCGAAGCTGCTGCTATCATGCTTTGATCATTGATAAAATCTAAAGTTAAGACTAGCTACCCCATTGGCTTACAGTTCAGCAAGCCAACGTGGTAGCTAGTCTTAACATTGGAATTTTACACCAAATAAAAAATGCATTGGGTGTTTTGCGGTGTAGTTTACGAAAATTATAATTCCTTTTCCCATAGTATATAGATTTGTCTGAAATGAGGGTCACTGCGATTATGGAACTACCACCTTAAACAAAAACCACTTCTCATTACTGGTAGCAACAAAAAAGTATGAAACGTTAAGCATAGTAATATTGTAATAAAAATGAATGTTCTATGCATAATAAAACTTTTTATGGGAATTTTGTTGACATCAACAGTCTGTTTGTTAACCTGTTCATATTGAGTGCGTATATAACGTTTTGAATATCTATGCCAAATAACATATGGTAAATATAACAACACTCCTTCCAAAAAAAATAATAAATCCCCAGTAAGGATAATAGTGTACATAACCAGTTTCATTGTATTGATTTAGTTTCCTTTAATAGAGTTGAATATTTTTTGACAATTTGGAGAATTTTCAATGTACACGCAATCCACCTTATAGAGGCACTCGTTTCGAATATATCCAGTTTCCGCAGAATTAATATGCTCTTGTGGGATCTGGCATGCAATAGAATCTCCAAATGATTGTCCAGCCAATATAAGTGTACCGATTATTATAATTATGGGGGCTGTAAATCCATACAATACCCGATCGAACCAATCGCTTGCATCCGGTTTGAATTTGAAAAAATTATTTAACCAGCTTACAAGAGAAAAACTAAACAACATCATGAAAGTTCACAGAATGAATTTTGCAGAAAGAAGCACTCCTTTTATAACAGCTGGAACCAATAAGATTGAAATACGTCATACGACGGTTAATCATGTGATGTCTATTGATTAGTTTAGGGTATAAAAGGGACTATTCAGCTTACTTTCTTCAGTTGCTATTATGGCCCACCTCTACAACGACTACTTGCAGCAGCAAATGCGAGAACCAAAGCCCCGAAGCCCCCTTTTAGATCATGCTGTTCGATTTTCTAATGAATTGAAATTGGAACATCTTTTGCCCTACTTGGTGGAATGGGGAGTTGTCATTAAACAAAAGTATGAATCTTTAATGACACGAACACCTTTTACTGCCATCAAACTTATTTGTTATTTAGCAACCTTATCCACGGATGCTTTAACATGTTTCAAGAAGGCTCTAGATTTAACTGGTCAAGTGGAACTGCGTCAACTTTTGGAACCTAATGAAACGATCGAAATGTGTTATACTTGGTCAATATTCAACAGGCAAAACGAACTGATATGTTCGGGAAAAGAAACGTATTATACTCTTGGTACTACCACAAAAAAGATGAAAATAAACTTATTCTCTTATGATCATTGCGCACACAACGAACTGCGTATTTTGAAATATATCGACAATTGTGTTGTTAAAGAATGGAAATTTCCTGAATGTTTGTTTAAGACTGATTTTTGTTCATTGTAAGCTCTGTTTAATAAAAACTTTGTGATGTGCTGGTTGATTAGTAGGTAAGCATATACAATGCAGCAGTGTAATAAAGATATATCATCAAATCCTGATGACTCATCCAGATGAATCATCTAAATATTATTCAGACTTGTCTAGATCTGTATCTCATCAATATCATATTATTTATTTATTTGAATGAGACATTCAGATTTGTCACAGGAGACGAAATGAATTGAATTGAGTGAATGATTCGCTTCCAAATGAATCATTCAGACAATATCAACATATTCAAGATAATTCGCCAAGATGGATGAATCATCTTGTTTAATAAAAATCTACTATTTTTCAATGTGACATGACACAATTTATTATCATATTATCAAGATTAATAATCAGTATCGTAGAAAACATGTCTATATACACTATATACTTTGGGAAAGACAGTTACAAATTTGAGTTCGTTCTGAAATATTTCCACTACAAGTATACCATACACTTCACCCTCATAATCCTCAAGGTTAGTAGGTTTTTCCTTTTTGCAAGACACTTTAAACCTGATATTAAATTGCATACGAAACCCTTCGAGGCTGGGTTGAGGAAAGGATATCATACTAACTTTTTTACAATTTAATTTCCAGAAATTATAAATTTTTCTACCGTTTTGCCCCCAACATGTTTCAAACCTACTATCACTAACTTCGTCCCAAATATTAACGCAATGACATATTCCAAACCAATAAGTATTAGCTACATGTAAGTACTCATGTACTGTTGGAAGTCGAAAGCCACAACGTACATGGCGGCAATGTTTCAAAAAATGATAATCTAGTGAGCTTAATTCTTGTATTTCACAATAATCGTCTTCTATCCTATAGATATCACCATTATCAATGGAAGACTTGTTTTCCTTAATGAGTTCTAAACATTCACCATAACCTTTACGATCAACCCATTTTAAAATAAGACTTTGAGCATTAAAAATTGAATTTATATAATTGAGCCACGGCTGTGATTGAAACCAAAATTTGAAATATATAAGAAACGAGCTAGCACAAATAAAATAAACAAAGCTAATTAAAGAAAAAAAAAGGCACATCTATAAGTGAGTTATAAGTGATTATGAAACATAAGTGAAAAATAAGGAACGTTAGAATACAAATAAAACTCTCTGAGCAAGAAAAATTGAGCAAATATATTTGAACCAAAGCTGTTGATAAAACCTAAATCTAAAACAAACAAGACACATAACAAAAGTACAAATAACAGAGAGACAGCTAGTTAAATTAAAAAAGGACACATTACTAAGTGAATGTATAAAATACCAAAAAAAATAATAAATGTTATAATACAAATAATTCTACTTTGAGCATAACAAATTGAGCAAATATAATTGAACAAAGGCTGTTTATAAAACCAAAATCTAAAACGTGCTAGACATGTACGAGCACCAATAACAAAAAGACAAAAGACAAAAAAACAAAAGGTATTTAAGTTGAAAAAAGACACATTTATAACTGAATTAGAACTGAATATATAACATGTTGCATATAAAATAAAAGATATCATAATACAAAGAAAACTAAGTCTAATGCAATCACAGTCATGTTTTGTCTTTTCTAAGTCATTTAACTCCAAAAATTCATAAATGTCTTTCCCAAGTTGTTTTAATTTTTTTGTTTCTACAGGATTAGATATTTACATAAAAAGGTTCATGTATAATTAGAATATATAGCATACAATTTCAATACAAATTTGCTTCTTGTGATCATTTTCCTTCACAACGTCAGTTTACCTTCTAACAAACTGAGAAAAAAAGATTAAAAAACTTGGGGAAATTTAAATTTTTGAAGAAATACACAACATAATTGCTAACTTAGTTCATTTGGTTTTATAAACAGCCTTTGTTCAATTATATTTGCTCAATTTGTTATGCTCAAATAGAATTATTTGTTTATACATTTATTATTTTTTTTGGTATTTTACACATTCATTTTTTTTCTACTTCTTCCATCCTACTCTCCTTTTAGTATTGTGTTCTGCTTATTTTTAATATTAACTTAGCTGTCTCTTTCTTATTTGTACTTTTGTTATGTGTCTTGTTTGTTTTAGATTTAGGTTTTATCAACAGCTTTGGTTGAACTATATTTGCTCAATTTTTCTTGCTCAAAGTAGTTTTATTTGTATTCTAACATTCCTTATTTTTCACTTATGTTTCATAATCACTTATAATTATAACTCACTTATAGATGTGCCTTTTTTTCTTTAATTAGCTTTGTTTATTTTATTTGTGCTAGCTCGTTTCTTATATATTTCAAGTTTTGGTTTCAATCACAGCCGTGGCTCAATTACATAAACTCAATTTTTAATGCTCAAAGCCTTATTTTAAAATGGGTTGATGGTAAAGGTTATGGTGAATGTTTAGAACTCATTAAGGAAAACAAGTCTTTCATTGATAATGGTGATATCTATAGGATAGAAGACGATTATTGTGAAAGACAAGAATTAAGCTCACTAGATTATCATTTTTTGAAACATTGCCGCAATGTACGTTGTGGCTTTCGCCTTCCAACTGTATATGAGTACTTACATGTAGCTAATACTTATTGGTTTGCAATATGTCATTGCGTTAATATTTGGGACGAAGTTCGTGATATTTGGTTTGAAAAATGTTGGGGGCAAAACGGTAGAAAAATTTATGATTTCTGGAAATTAAATTGTAAAAAAGTTAGTATGATATCCTTTCCTCAACCCAGCCTCGAAGGGTTTCGTATGCAATTTAATATCACGTTTAGAGTGTCTTGCAAAAGGAAAAACCTACTAACCTTGAGGATTATGAGGATGAAGTGTATGGTATACTTGTAGTGGAAATATTTCAGAACGAACTCAAATTTGTAACTGTCTTTCCAAAGTAGATGGTGTATATAGACATGTTTTCTACGATACTGATTATTAACCTTGATAATATGATAATAAATTGTGTCATATCACATTGAAGAATAGTAAATTTTTATTAAACAAGATGATTCATCCATCTTGGCGAATTATCTTGAATATGTTGATATTGTCTGAATGATTCATTTGGAAGAGAATCATTCACTCAATTCAATTAATTTCGTCTGCTGTGACTAATCTGAATGTCTCATTCAAATAAATAAATAATATGATATTGATGAGATACAGATCTAGACAAGTCTGAATAATATTTAGATGATTCATCTGGATGAGTCATAAGGATTCGATGATATATCTCTATTACACTGCTGTATTGTATATGCTTACCTACTAATCAACCAGGACATCACAAAGTTTTTATTAAACAGAGCTATGAACAAAAATCAGTCTTAAACAAACATTTAGGAAATTTCCATTCTTTAACAACACAATTGCCAATATATTTCAAAATACGCAGTTCGTTGTGTGCGCAATGATCATAAGACAACAAGTTTATTTTCATCTTTTCTATGGCAGTACCAAGAGTATAATACGTTTCTTCTCCCAAACATACCAATTCGTTTTGCCTGTTGAATATTGACCAAGTATAACACATTTCGATCGTTTCATTAGGTTCCAAAAGTTGACGCAGTTCCACCTGACCAGTTAATTCTAGAGCCTTCTTGAAACATGTTAAAGCATCCGTAGATAAGGTTGCTAAATAACAAATCAGTTTGAAATTTGCAGTAAAAGGTGTTCGTGTCATTAAAGATTCATACTTTTGTTTAATGACAACTCTCCATTCCACCAAGTAGGGCAAAAGATGTTCCAATTTAAATTCATTAGAAAATCGAACAGCATGATCTAAAAGGGGGCTTCGGGGCTTTAGTTCTCGTATTTGCTGCTGCAAGTAGTCGTTGTAGAGGTGGGCCATAACAGCAACTGAAGAAAGTAAGCTGAATAGTCCCTTTTATACCCTAAACTAATCAATAGACATCACATGATTAACCGTCGTATGACCAAGAGTACATAATAGCTTCTCACTCTATATAGAAGAAGAGTGAGACACTCTCCAGCCTGCCTGTGTTCTAGCACAGGCAGATGCGCTGGTCGTTTTCAGGCTACATGTTGACATTCTATGCAACATGTGGTTGACCAATCAGCGCGTAGATTCCCTGCGTAACACACTTTAGTATATAATCGCTGATGCGTTGATAAGCATTAAGATAGGGATAAAAGCTTACCAATTCATTGTTTATTTATAGTCTGCTTGCAAAAACATTAAAAAAGGTTTGCAAATACCTTTAGGGATATTTTGGCAAACTTTCAACAAAATTGAATGAGAAACTTTTGAGATATAAACTTTTCTGAATTTCTTAAAAGTTTCTGAATCAATTTCGCTGAAAGTTTGTCAAAATATCCCCAAAGGTATTTGCAAACCTTTTTTAATCTTTCTGCAAGCAGATTGTAAATGACTAATGACTTATTAACCTTTTATCCCTATCCCGTTTTATGATTGGAGCACGTGCACAGGCGTCTGCCAATTAGAGAATAGCAGCTCGCTTCGGATTGGCCACCCATATGTTCCACAGAATGTCAACATGTAGCCTGAAAACGACCAGCGCATCTGCTTGTGCTAGAACACAGGCAGGCTGGAGAGTGTCTCACTCTTCTTATATATAGAGTGAGACGCTATTATGTACTCTTGGTATGACGTATTTCAATCTTATTGGTTCCAGCTGTTATAAAAGGAGTGCTTCTTTCTGCAAAATTCATTCTGTGAACTTTCATGATGTTGTTTAGTTTTTCTCTTGTAAGCTGGCTAGCTGATTTTTTCAAATTCAAACCGGATGCAAGCGATTGGTTCGATCGGGTATTGTATGGATTTACAGCTCCCATAATTATAATAATCGGTACACTTATATTGGCTGGACAATCATTTGGAGATTCTATTGCATGCCAGATCCCACAAGAGCATATTAAGGTGGTAGTGTCGCCAAAGCAGTTTTGCTCATATGCTGCAAAATGAGAACTTTTTGCTTTGAAATGGTACGTTCACTGAGAAACTAGTGAAATGCCATATGGTGTAAAATTGATACTGCCAGACACTAGACTACCAATATCTACCAATATCTTTAACCAATCACCATTTGTGAGCCAGACATCACACAATAGAGACATAAAAGTTCAAAAAATCAAGCCAGATATCAGATTGGCCAGCTTGTGAAGTACATGTAATGTTTTGACGCACAATTTTTCGCCACAAATAAGAAAAATGAAAAATGAAGGTTCGTTTTTCTTTTGATTTAAAAATAAGTGTCTAATTTTTTTACAATTTATCATTATTGCTGTGAGTACTTTACAGGTTACGCACAGTTTCGCAGTTCAAACAGCCATTACTCCACAACCACTGAAGCAATTCGCACTAAATTTTGTGTGCATAAACTAGAGCATATGTGCTTTTACTTTGTGTAAAGAATCAAAACAAAAAGTTTTTTAATTGTGACGAAATCATGGAATGTGAATAGGTTTTCAAAACGTCATTTTTCCGACTTTGCGACTTCACTGCTAACTGTATGCTGCATCAATTTTGCTGAAACTTGGCAAACATATTTGCATTGAAACATATTTTTAGAATATATAAAGAACGATGACCTATCTTTTACTGAAAAAGTTTTATAGTCGCGCAAAATCGACTGCTTTCGCGACACTACCCCCGTAATTCTGCGGAAACTGGATATATTCTAAACGAGTGCTTCTATAAGGTGGATGGCGTGTACATTGAAAATTCTCCAAATTGTCAAAAAATATTCAACTCTATTAAAGGAACCCAAATCAGCGTTGATGAGAAAAGAGTGCAATACAATGAAACTGGTTATGTACACTATTATCCTTACTGGGGATTTATTATTTTTTTGGAAGGAGTGCTGTTATATTTACCATATGTTATTTGGCATAGATATTCAAAACTTTACACACGCACTCAATATGAACATGTTAACAAACAGACTGTTGATGTCAACAAAATTCCCATAAAAAGTTTTATTATGCATAGAACATTCATTTTTATTACAATATTACTATGCTTAACGTTTCATACTTTTTTGTTGCTACCAATAATGAGAAGTGGTTTTTGTTTAAACACTTCCTCTTTTGCAGTCAATGTATATTGCACTACAAAATATTATGGAATTGGACAAATACAGCGACATATCATTCCGTGTATTCTTCCCATGAATCATTACGTTTGGATTTTTTCTGATGGGATTCATGTTATTTACTTGTCTGCTAATTGCTTTAGTGATAAACATTGTTCTGTATAAAAACTGTAAAAAATAAATAAAGTTTCAAGATATTAAATGTTTGAAAGGTCAAGATCTCAAAGTATTTTTTTAAATTATAGGTTGCTAAATGAAATTTAAATTGTGCAAAGTTTTTTAATATTTTAAAGTGTTGGTAGTAAAGTTAGCTAATAGTTTAAAGTGCTGGTAGCTAATAGTTTAAAGTAAGTGTAGCTAAGTTAGCTAATAGTTTAAGGTAATAGTAGTAAAGTTAGCTAATAGTTTAAAGTAAGCGTAGCTAAGTTAGCTAATAGTTTAAAGTAAGTGTAGTAAAGTTAGCTAATAGTTTAAAGTAAGTGTAGCTAAGTTAGCTAATAGTTTAAAGTAAGTGTAGTAAAGTTAGCTAATAGTTTAAAGTAAGTGTAGCTACGTTAGCTAATAGTTTAAAGTAAGTGTAGCTAAGTTAGCTATTAGTTTAAAGTAAGTGTAGCTAAGTTAGCTAATAGTTTAAAGTAAGGATAGCTAAGTTAGCTAATAGTTTAATGTAAGAGCTAAGTAATTCATCATCTGGGCGAGTCATCTTGGCGACTCATGTTATCTGGGTCAGACTTGCTCCCTATCAGGAGTCAAGGTTATGGCAGGTCGTCAAGAACTAACAATGTGATAAACATAGGCTCCAACCGTGGTACTTTGTGGCTCAGAAGCGGCATAGGTTTAAGAAAAGTTGCTCTAAATCACTAGAAATGGAGTCAAAAATTACATGTTAAAGATAGGCTTTTGGCGCCATAGCAAAGTGGCTCAGAAGCGGCATAGGTTTTAGAAAAGTTGCTCCAAATCACTGAAAATGGAGTCAAAAATTACACGTCAAAGATAGGCTCCTGGCGCCGCAAAAAGTGGCTCAGAAGCGGCATGCTTTTTGAGGGGTTGCTCCAAATCACTAAAAATGGAGCTAAAAACACACGTTAAAGATAGGCTCCTGGCTCAGAAGCGGCATTTTACCACTACTGTAGGTAGGTCCAAGTAGGTCCAACGCCCAACTCCGAAGGGAGGACTCTAAACGGTAGATCACGGTGTTACTTTTGCAATGGTATAGGTCACATTCAGATGAGTTGTCCACAACGACAAAGGAATGTTGAACCTAATCCTAACCCTAGGAGATTTCAAGTGGGGTCTAGGGTGTCTGGGTACCAACGTAATACGCAGGCATTCGTAGGCATAGAGCCAGTAGAAGCTGAAAGCACCAAGAATGGGACCCCTCCCTGCGATGCAAGTATAGTGCAGGTAATGGAAACAATTCAACGCCAGAATGAACGGTTAGTTGAAAAACTATTGGAACGAGAGGTTTCAGAGCGTGATGACGGACAAACGAACGTGGTACTTAGCACAGCAAACCAGGTAAGAGGAAAAGATCAAGAAAAAGGTAAATCAACCGCCGAAAAGCATGCTTCCACCCAGAAAAGTTCGGTAAAGTTCAGTATTAACGACCACAAGTTCGTTAAGCCTATACTGCTAGGTAGAATAAATGGGGTGGCGGCAGAAATGTTAGTGGATACAGGTAGCACTCTTACACTTGTACGGAAATCGGTTCTACATGGACAGAAAGTAGAAATGGGGGAAGGGAAAACGGCTACGTCACTGTCCGGACACCAGTTGGGTATAATTGGAAGCGTGCAGGTGTGTATCGATTTATGCAACGAAACTGCGACGGTAATAGCACAAGTTGTCAATAGATGTCCATATGACGCAATACTGGGAATGGACTTTTTGACAAAGGTAAGAGCTGTCATCAATGCCGGAACTGGGAAGTTGCAGGTAGGATCGTCATTGTTCAGACTCTTTCCAACCGGCTCCCCTACGGTAAGCACTGACAACAATTATACGGTAACTGCTGACGACAACATTGTATTACCTGCTAGAGCTTCGGTAGTATTCCCCGGCAGAGTACAACAGGCAGGCCATGGTACCGACGTGACATTATGCGTTGAGCCCTCTAGGCAGTTAATCGGTAAGTACGGTTTGTTGGGCGCTTTAATGTTGGTTCAGATAAACCAGGACAGTTGTATACCCTTCAGACTGATGAACTTATCCGCATGATCAGTGAGACTTTACAAACACATGGTATTGGGATCCACTCATGGGGTAGAACTCAACACGAACGAGATGGCCAGTTTTACTTACACCAAGCTTTTCAGCTTTGGAACAAAATCAGGGAAAAGTTTTGGACCAACTGAACCTTCAGAAATGCACTGTGACTAAAGAAGAATTAAAGAGCCTAACCCAGTTATTAATCAAGAATATTGACGTGTTTGCGCAAAGTAGTGAGGAGTTGGCAAAAAGCCCTCACGTACGTCACTGCATAAATACGGGGAACCAAGCTCCAATGAAATTGCGACCATACCGTGTTCCGCAAACGTAGATCGAGCCCATGCGAAAAATAATAGAAGACATGGAACGAACCGGAGTTGTGGTTCCGTCTGCAAGCCCGTGGGCCGCCCCGTCTATTTTAGTAAAGAAGAAGGATGGCAGCGATCGGTTTTGCACAGATTACAGACAGTTGAACAGTATAACAAAAACGGACGTGTACCTTTTGCCTCGAATCGATGATTCGCTAGATTATTTAGAAAAAGCTCGCTATTTTTCTAGCATGGACTTGCAGTCAGGCTATTACCAAATACCCATGGACGAAGGCAGTCAAGAGAAAACTGCATTTATAACACCATTTGGGCACTATGAATAAACGGTCATGCCGTTCGGATTGAAAAACGCGCCAAGTACCTTTCAAAGACTGATGGACTTCATATTAGTAGGACTACACTACAGTTGTTGTTTGGTGTACCTAGACGATGTTTTAGTATACTCCCAAACATTCGAAGATCATTTAAAGGATTTAAACAAAGTTTTCGACAGACTTAGACAAGGTAACTTGAAACTGAAACCCAAAAAGTGCCTATTCTGTAGACAAGAAGTGCCGTTCTTAGGTCATCTAGTATCAGACAAAGGCGTGCGACCAGACAACGACAAGTTACTAGCGGTAAAAGACTACCCAGCACCAAAGGACGTCACTGGAGTAAGACGGTTTCTTGGCTTGGCTACGTATTACAGAAGATATGTTGCTAACTTTGCAACCACCGCTCACCCACTGAATTGTTTGCTGGAAAAGAACTCTCCATTCATTTGGAGCTCAGAAGTCGAGGCGTTCGAACGGCTAAAAGAAGAACTTACCAAATCACCAGTGCTTCAGTACCCTGATTTCAATAAGCCGTTTACGGTGTGCACCGACGCTTCGAACGTCGGGCTTGGCGCTGTACTTCAGCAGGAGATTTGTACGAATCCGGTCGTGATTGCATATGCTTCACGCAGCCTCGGCAAATCAGAAGTAAGATACTCAACTATTGAGAAGGACCTATTAGCTATTGTTTGGAGTGTGAACCATTTTCGAACATATTTGTATGGGAGGCACTTCACTGTGATTACCGATCACAGGCCATTGAAACATTTGCTTAAACTAAAAAACCCGACCGGGAGATTGGCACGATGGACAATGGTTTTACAAGAATATGACATGGAAATTTGCTACAGACCTGGCAACGACCTGCAGACGCACTATTTAGGGTACAGAGTGCCAATTGTGAGGACACCGTGATGGCTGCTGCGGCAGACACGGATTCAGAAGTTATCGATAAAACTTCTGCTTATGAAGTGAACAAGACTTCGTGGAGCACGGAACAGCAAAGCGACGAACAAATAAAACCTATTTTTAGCGCACTTGAGACCGGTAGCAGGAGTATGACAGACGAAGAACTAGAAGATTTTGTGATCGAGAACAATCTGTTGTACCGGCTGTGGTGCAACCATAATCCGAAACGAAGAAATGCGCTTTGGAAACAATTGGTCGTGCCTGCTAGCTTACGAAAAGAGGTACTAGAAAGTTATCACGACGATGTATTTGCAGGCCACTTCGGTATAGAGCGAACCTACCTAAAACGCAGAGAACGTTTCTACTGGCCTGGAATGTATAATGATGTTCGCTACTGGGTACAGAACTGCAAGTCTTGTACGGGGAAAAAGGGGCCCAGTAAGAGATTTCTAGCTTCAATGAAGCCCATCAAGGTAGGAGGGCCGTTTGAAATGGTAGCTGTGGATGCTTTGGGGCCCCTGCCTATCACTGAGCGGAATAATCGCTATATTATTGTCTTTAGCGACTACCTTATTAAATGGCCTGAAGCTTTTGCCACCCCGGATATTACTGCCGACACTACGGCCAAGCTCTTAGTCGGAGAAGTTATTTCCAGGCACTCCGCACCATTAATGTTGTTATCGGATCGTGGGAAAAATTTCACACCGGAGCTGGTTCATGTGCGACCTCTTCAAAACGAGAAAAATAAACACCGCACCATATCATCCACAGACAGACGGTCTGGTTGAGCGGTTCAACAAGACACTGGCAACAATGCTGTCGATGTATGTGAGTTCGAATCAAAAGGATTGGGATACAATACTCCCCTATGTACTGTTCGCATACCGGTGCACGTTACAAGAGTCGACACAGGAAACCCCGTTTTTCCTATTATACGGTCGAGATCCAAACTTGCCCTTGGATGCTGCACTAAAGAAAGTTGGGGACGTTGAAACGGTACCGTCTGATTACAGGGCCTCTCTGGTGTCAAACCTGCGTACGGCGTGGAAACTAGCTAAAGATAATATCGACGACGCTCAACTCAGACAAAAATCTTACTACGACAAGCTATCAAAGCAGTATACTTACAAAGTGGGCGACTCTGTTTGGCTATATGTGCCCGCTGTAGGTAAAGGTAAGGGTAAGTCAAAGAAACTCTCGCACTTGTGGCATAGCCCGTTCAGAATTGTAGAGATGCCCACAGGCGAAAATGCGGTCTTACGACCAGCAACCGGAAATGGTAAAGAGCGACGGTACACGTTAATGCATTAAAACCTGCATCAAAAAAGGTTTGAAAAACGGTAGAAAGGTCAGTGTCGAATCACGCGAAAAACACAGTTGACCAAGAACCACCATCAAGCACAAAGATAGATGAAATAGTTGACTCCCCTAATAACCCGGCAACGCCAGCTTGCCCAAAAAGGGTTTGGGTAATGATGCCGAACGGTAAGTACTGGCCTGCGGTAATAACGGATACTACGGCTCAAAAAGACGGATCGTGGAGAATTAGACTCTATGGTACAGGGGAAACGGCCCTAGTTAATCAAAACGACTGTTTGAATTATGAAGATTATACGGCAGAGGTATTACAGTTAAGGTTGACACGGTTACTACAAAAAGCAATTCTAGAGGCCTTGAGTGACAATGGCAGCACCAAGGATTCTGACCAACCCAAAGATACTGTGTTTTTAGGAATTGAAGTGGTTGCAGGGACTAACAAGAACGGCACTGGGAAGCAATTGGGACCACCACCAGTCTGGGGAACCCTACTGACTTCAGAAAAACATAGAATGTTTGTTGAACTCGCTCAGCGAATTACAACGCCCGATCCGCATACAGACGACCCTATCCCAGAGCAGCCGCTAAGATAATCCCACATGGAACCGACATGTATTGTCCTTGGAATGGCGGGCGGTACGTCCTCAGCGTGCCAACTCATTATGGTATACTACATCACCACATTGTGAATAGACGGTTTTTACGCGAAGTACACGCACGCAGATACTTTCAACAAATGGTTGAAGCTGTGGCGTATGCCCATAGGCGCGGTGTGTTTGCCCTGGATGTTACTACAAATAACTGGGTTTTTACGGATAGTACAAAAACCGAAATACGGTTGAAATCGTTCGAGACGGTTCAACTTTCAGAGACAATGCGACCCCTACTGTCCGCTGGGGGTACTTGCCGTACGCCCGTTCTGAGTTCTTTGGGCACAATTTCGGTGACGGGTTCAAGGCAGAGATATGGCAAGTTGGCGTAACGCTCTATACGATGGTGACAGGGCGGTACCCTTTTTGGGGGCCTGACGCGCAATAAATGAGGGCAAGGATCCTGGTGGGGAGGCTGTTGTTTTCGGATACGCCCAGCATATCCCTGGACACCAAGGTTTTTCTGAGAGCTATTCTTGACAGGAATCCAAACAAGAGAATGACCGCACGAGAGATATTGAGCCACCCATGGCTATCGAAAACCAACCCATTCAAAACGGTCGTCCATTTGACGCAACTGTCAGATGACGGGTAACAAATAAGTGACTTAGTAGACCCGAGCGAGGGCCAAAGCGAAGTGCTGCTTACAGACGGTACGACAAAACGGTGCACGGCATGCAGCGAGTACGGTCACTTAGCGGACCAATGTCAGCTGGCTCAAGAAGTACCAGACTTCTTGACTGGACGACGTGCGAATGAACCCCGAAATAATTGGGTAACGACGGTTTGCAGCAGACTACACTGCAATGACATTACTGTTTTGCATCCTTTTATCCTTCCCGTTACCACTGCTGGCGGAACTAAGCAGATCTGGTTCTTTTGTGAAAACATCAACCTTGTTCACGAATAACACCTTCAACAGTCCAAAAGTAACAACGAATCCATCTTATAGTGCACTGTTCTTCGAAGTCGGAACTATCGGCAATTCAAATGATTTTATTGATCACCATGTAATGTTGCCGTTAGATTTCGGTATGCCTTATCCTAAACTTCTACCGCAATGCATGGACCCCCAGAATGATAAAGCATCGAATCGAATCACTATACAAGAGGCTTATGCCAACTGTTCAACCGATCTGGAACAACTGTTGCAAGATTTCCGAGTACTTACTGGTCGCAATAAAGTCAGACACAAACGTGGTCTCCTTGGAGACATAGCCTGTTTCATCGAAAGTATTTTCGGTAGTTGCAACGACGGTGGCGCAACAGCAGATTCAGTCAGACAAGTATAACAGCCATGACTGACCGCGTCGATGTGTCGGTTGCACAGGTTAGACGCCAAGGAGAAAGACTTATATCGTTATCGAAAATTACATCCGATAATTTCAAGGAAGTCAACCGTCAATACAAGGCACTATCTACGGCGTTCACAAAGTTAGAAACGTTTCAAAAATTATTGCGTGATCGTGCGAATCATTTCAGAGAAACGCTGGCGCGTTTGGGACGTATGTCTGAAAAGCAAACACAATTGACTGTGGACGTAATCGCATGGGTTGCTGCTGTGAACCATTGGCATAGTCAAGTGGAAGCCGCCTATATGCTCATCGGTTCGATAGAACAGCTCCAAAACGGATTGTCTCCAGTCGTAGTACCACCGAGAACGATGAAACAGATGCTACAGGCTATTCAAAAAGAAGTAGAAAGGTACGGAACAGACTTGTTGTACAGTCCGGAACTTACGTATTTGTACTACCAGGTACCAATGGTACACACCGTTTCGGCTACTGACGATAAAATACTTGTGCGTATTCGAATACCACTGTCTAGAAAAGATACGAAATTTACGGTATACAAGATAGTATTTTTGCAAATGCCCGGTAGCAAAATGGCGCACTATTTCTGGAAGTAGACAAAATGTACGATTACTTAAGGGTTAACGAAGCAGGACAGCACTTAATGCTTACTGAACAGCATTACAAAGAGTGCTACGGTTACCGATACAAGCGATGTCCATCTTTATTTCATATTCTTTCGGCGACGAAAAACAGCTGCCCGCTGACCATTTTTCGTCAAGATGATCATTCCACTGTAGAAAAGCACTGCGTAATTAAAGTGAGTCAGCAACGCAGTGCGGTACAAATACAAAATATAGGAGAAGGTAACTGGTTTATGGCCACCCCTGACAACGGCTGGCGTTTATTTTGTGCTCAAAAATCGCCACAAGAAGTAACCCCATGTACACAATGTGTCGTAAAGGTACCATGCGGTTGCAGTCTAATCTTGCCTGATGTTGTTTCACCATCGAAGACTTACGGTTGTTTCAACACGGTTACAAATGTAACATTGTTCCACTCCTTTAACCCGTTTCTTTTTGGCAACCCTCGAACTGTCAGTCAAAAAGTAACTCCTTACGAAGTGGAGCCTGTTGAAAAACTGTTGTATAATGAATCTCTATCTAACCTTCTTTTGAAACATACTTCTACTATGAAGGATACGTTAGTTAACCTTTCAAGTATGAACACGGTAATTAGAAACGATCTAGCTACGTACCGAAATAAGGAAGCAAAGCTGCTCTATGAACTGCATAAGTCAATTAACAAAATTCATAATTCAAACGATGTAAACGGCATTAGGATCTGGGGTTTACTGGCGGAGAGCTAAGTTTAGCTATTCTGTTGACTCTTTTGGTTATGCGGCTAATAATGTCGCAGTATATTACGGTACCCTCCGGTCAGGTACGGACGCGGTATTCTTCTCGAGGCCTTACTTCATGCGAAGGTCTAGAACTTACGGATCTAAACTTACGGACAGAACTAAAGAATAAGCGTGACACCACCAGGACCCCACTTGAATCGCAGTTTGAAATGTTAAAACCAACTGTTAATCGTGCGGCACCACCAGTTAGGATATAGCCCGCATGCAGAGTCACAGCTATAAGTATTTTACGGTATATTGTGTTACCCCTTGTTAGTAATTAACCGTGAAGCTATATTTAATCTATATTTATCCGCAATGTTAGTTTGCAGTCATACTTATTCCTATTAGTATTACGGTTGTTTAATGTATGTCACAATGGCACGAACATGTTCGAAGTTCTTTCATAACAGTTTGTTTAGATGGCGGAGAAAATGGTCGAAGTGAAAAGGGCCCGAAACCGTTACTACCACGCCAAGTTGAAGGTCCAGAGCTTACGGAGAGAACTAAAGCTTGCAGACGAAAAACTGAAAGAGCGTCGGGTAGAGTACGCGCGGATTGCCGGCCGGAGTCTAGGACCAAGGGCGGAGTCCCAGTCAGGGGAGAACTCCTCTTGCTCAGACCGATCCGCAACCGGCAGTTCGAGCAAACAGCAGCCTGCGGAGATGTCAGAGGGCAGATTGGTAATTGATGAGGGCAACCAGAGTATTTCCAATCATGGCGAGCAGGTTGCAGAAGCAGTACCACAGCAAGAGCCAGAGCAAGAGACGGTCGCTGAAAGTAACGTGGAGCAAAGTGTTGCGGTCGACCAAGACGAAATCGTGGTATCCGAGGGCGAAGCACCACCGCAGCCCATATTGAACTGGCAAGATCAAGCGGTTAGAGGTTCAAAAAGAAGCGCACCACCCGAAGCATGGCCGGCCCAGCGGTCCCCGAAGTCGCCGTTTAAGTGGCCACGGTTGGGAGGGTGCCCAGTCCGTCAACCTCCGCAGTCAAGCAGGAACCGCAAATTCGAACCGTTGCCGACCGAACTGCGTCAAATTGTGGTGGAAGACGGCAACCAGTTTTGCCCAATCTGCGTACAAAGGCTGCGGAGTAAAGGACTTGGGGACCCGGAAGGGCACACGCGTTGGCTGAAAGCTGCTCACCAAGAACGTAGCGCAGCGTACCGGCAGTTCTGCTATAACAATCCCATGCCGGCAAACATTCAACCCATCGAAGCGCACAGAAATATGTGTGACTTTCTCTATTGCCGCATGCGAACGGCGCTCAATGACGCATACGAGATGGTCTTCCCACAAAACCAGCGGTGAACGGTTCACAGGGACTGTTTGTTCGTGCTATTGTGTTCTTGTCTTATTTTATATACTGTTCTAGCTGAAGTAGAGACTCACATCTATATGTCTTGCGCATGTTTTGTATTTGTTTGTAATTGTTATAGATGCAAGCAACGGTCAGATTTCACCACTGTCACACACCCACGGAAACGCCGTTGTCGCCTGAGTTAGCCAAGTTACAACAATTTGATGCTGAAGCTGCCGTAAGAGTCTAGCAAGCTATGGTCATCACATAGATGGAAAAAGAGTCACTCTGTCGGGACCGGGAAAACTAAAAATTCTGGAAGACTGGTTACTGGATTTACCAATGTACGGTCTAAAACCTCGCCAGCGTGTTGCGGTATGGTCGATGAAGCAGCAGTTTGTTCAAAACAACCGGCCAGGCTGTGAGTGGCTGAATTCGGTACCGGCTGGTACCATGGGGCAACTACCAAGCGCCGCCTTGGTGGGGATAGACGGGGCTTGGCGAAACTATTGTTCGGTCCCACCGGATGTCTGTAGAGGTGTAGGTTTCTTCGTTGGCGAGTTTGAACCAGCCAAGACCACCTTGACCACTACTACCGTCAACGTTGACTTGGTTCTGGAGCATGTTTTTCGGTTACCTGCCAACTTGTGGTCGCCATGCGGTACTAGTCTCAGCCGAGCGTCGCAAACGGTGGAGCGCGAAACGTTCCAGGTACAGGAAGAGCTGCAAAACCGCAGCGCGGATGGGTGCGGAACGTGCCCATTTCGAGCGGAAACTGAAAACCCTTTAAAATTTATTTTGTTACGAGACGGTACCGGCAGCTGTGCTTGCACTGCCCAGAAAACACGGTTTTAGTTTATTTCTCTGGTAAAGGACAAAATGTTAACAGTGAAATTCGCGGTTTAAAGTCAGTGTGCATAACGGGGTGTGTTGAGGGCGGGTCCGTCCTCCTGACTTCGGATGAGTTCATGTCCAGTATGTACGCTCGTACGTACCCGGTACTTTGGGTAGAATCAATGGTTACAAAAGTGAAAGTGGGGTACCGGCCGGTCCAGTTGGCCGATGGACCACTGTACCCAGCCGTTGCCGAGTTCCACTCAAAAATCACCGATACCACCGCCAAGCCCGGCCTACACATCTACACGGGAGGTGATTCCGTTATCGCCGCCCTTAAGGCAGCCATCGCGGCGTTGATGATTGCTGACCAAACCCCAATCCAGTACCCGGCTTTCCAAGGCTTCCTCGAACAATGGCGGGTGACGATCGGAGAGCGGGATCATTCGACCTTTGGAGCGAGGAGGGTGAAGACTGGTGACCTAACTGTTGCTTACATCTAAACTTTGACACTTATGTTACTATGTTCATATGTTATTCACTTATGTTGTTTTTATCTGTTCGCTATTACATCAGGGTTTTTTTGGGCTCATCTCAGTTTCAGACTTTACAATTATTTGAACTAAATTGGCTTGTGAATTGGCTTTGTTGTAATCAATTTCAATTGTAATCAATTCTAACAGATTTATCTGAAGTTGTAAACTTGCTCCTTGCCTTTCCATTGGGCCTTGTCTTGCTCATTTTGCTTTAATTTTACGGCGTAATCATTTTCGATTTTTGAGTATCACATGTTTATTTTATCTATTAGTGTTATTTTTATGCTCATGCATTGCTTATTGTTATACGAGCTTATTTATTTTCCAGGTTTACTTATAACTGTTGTTATTGTTTTTGTTCTCATTTGTATGGTTTTTTGTTTCAACTTGTCTCTAAGTAGTTGTTTTCTTCACGCAAAAAAGGGGTCACCGTTCAGCTAACTCAAATCTTACACTATAATTTCCGCACAAATTTTTCTAATAATTGTCATGCTATGCCATATGTCTTCCCATATCGGTGCTATTTCATGTCGTGTCATATGCCATGTTATTATTGCTATGATAATCATTGTTGTCGTGAATGTGAACGGTGAGTCGCAACACTACCTGGACGCTAACTAGTGGAGGGGGAGGAGTGTAACGGAGTTACACACTCATTCTTTATCTAATTAAGAACTAATTAGGTATTTAATTAGCGAGTCAGTTAGTTTAAACGCAATTAAGCAACTCTCCATAAATACGTACTTTGTTGCAGACAAAATACACCTTTAAATTACCACTTCAGGCCTATTCACATTCGTCAATTCTATTAGCTGTCTGGTTTTGGCCTAGCTGTAATTCAAAGATGTTACAGCCTGTTGCTGCTGGCTGCGTGGGTCACGTGACTTGAGGAGGTTATATAAGGAGCTGAACTTAGAGAATTTTCGCAGTTCTCTGCCAGTTTTCACGGTGTTAACCGGTTTCGAGAGGTCTCTGCGGAGACACGGTTGAAACGGTAAGACTCGGTGACTCGGTCGACAGTACGGTTGGACGGTCACCCACGGAAACGTTCGGTTGCTCATGGTCCGAGAGTTGTGGCGGAGGTCTAGTGTAGTTGAGTCGAGTTGGAGAGGGACTGTGAGAGTAGGACAAGTCGCAAATAGTGGAGTGTCGTGGTGTTGCGAACCACTAGGTACTGTACTGCTAAATAAACGGCTGCTAGCTACACGTGTTTGTTGTGTCTAGATTTCTTAGGTACTGCACTAGGCCCTCACCGCTACAAATTAAACAAGCAGGCCCCAAAAAGGGGCAAGGTTCCTTCGCTGAGTAAACTAGAAATTTTCAGCTTCGTCCTTATTTGGGAGTATCTCCAAGCACAGAAAGCACTAATACCTGTGTATAGTTGATTTATTTGTTTCAACGCTAAGATGTTTAGATGTACACTGTAAATTCAGCAATTCAGCAAAACACAATCCATCGTTACCAGAACTTCTTGTGATAGTTCTGTCAAAACAGTATTGTAGACAAAATTTGTGTAAATCTTTTGCAAAAAAAGACAACATATGGGTGTCGAAGTCGATGTCAAACCCTTCAGGCATAACAGTTTTTGTACTAGCGCTTTTGATGAACCGGCCACGCTACTTCAACGTTTGGGTAAGACTATGTAGAAGGAAACTTATGTAAGAAAATAGACTATTGGAATAATCAGGGTTGTGGTTGCGGTGACAGTGATATGTTTAAGTATGTATTCAGATGTAGGGCTTGGTTCCTACCAGCTTGCTTGCTGTATTTCATACGGGGGCTGGTTGGGGGCCAAAAGTTATCTGTCCTTGAGTCGGAGTCAGTGTAAACAATAGTCACGCAGTTCGTAAATGTGACTCTGGAATCCAATTTCTGCGACTACTTTCTGTACTCTTGATAGTCAAATTCTATTCTTTTTGTAACGAAATCACATGTTTTGTTTTCTCAAGCGGTGCAACTATTTTTTATTCGACTATCGAAATACGCTGCATTTAACAAGTGTTTTAATAACAATTTTACATGTATATACATTATACAAGTAAATTGTAAACAATTGTCCGGTTAGATGAGATGATTTTTCCATGTAATTCCAATTGCAATTGTTGAAATTCAAGTTGAAGTTATTCGTAATAAAATATTAAGTTCTTCAATATCAGTGAAAAAATAAATATAACTGAGATGTATAATTGTACTCTAAAAACTATTATAATGAACTGCATACTACGAGTAGACACTGCTATCTGTTTTACAGAAATCAGTTGAAATATTTGCAGTTTTTTTCCAGCACGACACTGATTACTTTCAGACAGTTTCAGTTAACTTATATTATTTATACTAGTGTTTGGCCGATACCCAAAAATACCGATAACCGATACCGATACCGATACCCATAAAACAAGTAGGCCCCAAAAGGCGGCAAAGTTCCTTCCCCGGTGTCTACCTTTCAGGTTTAAATAAATTGGTTCTATTCCATACTTCACTGTAAGCTACACTGCGTACCTTACTCTACTTATACCTAGCTTATTATTACCTAACCTAACTACGTAGTACGTACAAAAACAGTGCTGCAGGACAGGGGCGTAGCCAGGGGGGGGAATGGGGGGAATTCCCCCCCCCCCGAAATTTTTTCCGACTGAAATTTTACACAAGGGTCCCCCCTTTGGTTTTTATGGTCCGGCCGGAAAAAATTTCCGATACGTCTCCAATTGACCACATTTGGCCTAAAAATCAAAATTTTCCCCTAATTTTTTTCTGGGGGCTGCCGCCCCCAGACCCCTGCAACTATTTGGCTTAGTATTCTTTGCTTTTGTCTTGCATGAAAGCATATGCATGTGCATATAGTTGCATTGTGCACTATGTATTTGCTTAATACACTGTATAGTGTATCGTTTTAGCAGTTTTATTGTTACAACAATGCCAATTTTAGTAAATGTACAGTTGTTGTTAATGTCAAAAAATTTCGGAAAATTTGCAGATTTGCTAGCTTCCGGACCCTTTGCCGGCCCATCATTTTTGTAATTTTCGGAGTTTTGAGCTCCGATTTTACATCCGATGCTGCTGTGATCGAAAATTAGCATTGTTTTTGACCGAAAAATGCTATTATGGGTCGTGTTTTGCGTTAAAAATAGAAATTTAGTGCATTTTAACACATTTCAAAAAATCGAAAAGTCATTCCCCCCCGAAATTTTTTTCTGGCTACGCCACTGCTGCAGGATGTTAAGCATCCCGCTGCATCAAGCCATTAGGCTCAAAAGTTACGCTTTGATCCGAGCTGAGCACATCAGCTCTAAGAAGCGATAAACAGTGTTGTCCAGCGGTACTTAAATACTGCTGTTGAAACATTACGGTGCCGAGGCTACAAAATTCTGTCACTGTTCACTATTGTTACAGACAGCATACTTGCATTTATTGATTGATTACGTACTTGCATATACGCAGACAAAAATAGAGCAGCCAGCACCCAGCTGAATTTACACGCAAAACATATAGGCGATCAAGCGTATGCAGCAGTGTTTTGCACTGCAGCATCTATGAATCGAAACAATAGTTCCTTCTCTAGAAGGAACAAAAAGCTCCTACGATTTTCTTGGCCTCCTGTTATGTACGTACAAAAGGTAGGTGAGTCGACGCCGCAGACACAGAACATGTGCAATGCGTAATGTTGTGTTAGCGTAGATATTACAAGGGGTAAAATGTTTTCTACGCAAAAATACCTAGGTTTAATAGCTATTAACTTGACTACCGCTAAAAGAATTTGAAACTTTGCAGGATTAATGCTTCTATACGAGTCTGTTTCAAAAATGTTATGCAGTAGTACATTACTTACGTGTAAGCGAAGTTATGACCGTTTCAAAATGTGTATAAATTGACTTCGAAACTTCGTTTGGTAACCCATCTGAGCCGCTCGGGGCCAAAATTCAGGGCCGCTTTATCCATTTAATCCGTTCAGGACTAAATTCAGGGCCGTTTTTGTCCCACTAATCCGTTCGGGACCAAAATGTAGGGCCGCCTTTATCCGATTAATCCGTTCGGGACCAAAATTCAGGGCCGGCCCTGAATTCAGGGCCGTTTCAGGTTCCGAACCGGGCGTGAAAAACTCACCCTATACTACTATCGGTGACCTAATAGAACATGATTAAGAGCCAAGTTGATTGGTTGGTTCATTATCGTTCCAACCAACACCGCATTTTGACTGTTACTTTTTTTATATCGGCCGGCGAGCGTAGTTGAGATCTAGGTCTGTCCATAATCCAATTATGAACGAGTGTATAAACTATGCTTTTCTCATAGGTCATTTTCAGCATTGGGGCTAAAGTTGTATACTGGTTGATCTTGATAGCTACACTGAAACTTGTGACCGTAATCGGATAGCTTTCTGTGTCTGTCTCACCGCAGGTTTAATTTGTTCTTGCAGCATTTGCCACTTGTGCCGTATGAAAAAGTCGTGTTGTCTGGGTACAGTTAACTCAGTCAAAATAATCATAGTGATACCAACTGGTTATATGCTTTTTGTATATTTCAGAGTAGACTCTGCGTACAGATCAACTCTCAGTGTACAGTCCTCGTTGGTTATGTGGCCAATACACGCGTACGGTACTGAGGAGCAAAGAGAGAAATATATACCTCGACTTGGTAATCTTAAACTTAATGGTGAAGCGTTTTGTTAAGGGGAGCTACTTATAAGTGAAAATTTCCGGTTCTGCGATTTGTTCAAAATGTGTAATATATGTAATATATGTAATATTTGTAAAAATATATTCTAGCTACACTGTCTCATTATGTCCGCAAATAATAGGCCACAAACTTATAAGACCGTTTACTCTTTTTATCATGGCCCATTGACACACGTAATTATGTTGGTATTCGGCAGAATATGGACTTATAAGCAACACAACTAAGTTCGTCACCTGACAAGGGCAACTGAACATTCTACTTCGAGGAAAAATATTATTTTAGCAACTGGCGAACTGACTGGTTGTTTTGGGCTCACCGAACCAGATCACGGGAGTAATCCAGCCGGTATGAAAACTGTCGCAGAGTGGAATGACCAGAAGAAATGCTATATTCTCAATGGCACTAAATCATGGTAATAAAGACTGGGTATAGTTTTTTGTTGTGTCTTCAGTTAAAGGTATTTTTTCTCGTAATCACTGATCTCGCAAGTTGAGCAGGTTTGGGTGAATAGTTTGTGAGCGCCACTTTGTATTTCTCCCTTACGGTAAGTGGTTACACCATATCCGCGAATACATGGTTGTAGCTAGCTAGATAATTATTATAACAGAAATATTATAACAAAGTGTGCCATTTTTAAACCTTTTTATTTAGGTCCCTAAACATCCCCGGGTTACCTTTTAAGTTTCTGCATTAAACCACCGTAAATCTACTATCTTCTTTTATAGGATAACCAATTCGCCAGTCGCCGATGTTTTCGTAGTCTGGGGCAGACTGAAAGATGATGAGAATAAGATCAGAGGATTTATTCTGGAGAAAGGAATGGCAGGTCTCACAGCGCCAATCATTGAAGGAAAATTCAGTCTTAGGGCTAGCGTCACAGGTTTGAAAGGTTTTCAGTTGTAAATTGTACTTGACTCTTCTATAATAAGTTTGTAATATTATGTTTAGATATTAATCTATTCACAATAGACATTAGACCTGAGCCCATACCCGAGAAAGTTTATATACTTTAGCTCTCCATGTTTAACGTTATTAATTCGACAATAATATTGTAATCCCAAATTCTACCTAATCGAGATCATTATTTTCTAGGATATCGTGGTTATAGAGCAGTACACCCAATACGTTTTAGGTCAGATTTGTATGGAAAACGTAGAAGTGCCGAAAGAAAATCTGCTTCCGAATGCACGAGGGCTGGCGGTAATTATTGCTTTGTTGATGTTTTAGTTCGTTTTTTCTGTGCTTTCGTAGTTTTTTCACTGCTCTATTTTGTGACATTACTAAGCCGATTTATAAACGCTCTTTTGCATATTATTGATTAACTTATGATCGCAAAATGCAAATTTTCAAGTGTCTGTGAGTCTGTGAAATTTATAGTGTACCTGCTAAATAGCTTAGTGAAGGTCATGAGTTCAGATTTAGTTATTTTTTGACAAATTTTGTTATTCTTTTAATAAAAAAACAAAAGTAAACGAAAATAGTTGCACCACTTGAGAAAACGAAACATGTAATATCGTTGCAAAAAGACTAGATTTTGACTATCCAGAGTACAGCAAGTAGTCGCAGAAGTCATGTCACTAAAATAAGTAAGTGGCGCATCTATTTTTTGTCAGACTTTAAAAACAGTTTTCAACCGATGCATTGTACTTCGATGAAAACGAGGAAGACGTTATTGCTCGTAAATATTCCAGGGTCCATTTGGCTGCTTGAATAATGCTCGCTATGGTATTGGCTGGGGTGCATTGGGAGCGGCGGAAGCTTGTTTCCAGACAGCTTTAGAATATACACAGGACAGGT